>VYZS01098015.1:0-16153 GCA_013400695.1 Neodrepanis coruscans
ACTTTTTCTGGGCATCTAAGGATAACCCTGGGGCAGAGCTCTCCTCACCACCTATGGCTGGGCTCTAAGCGTGGCTGGATCCCACCTCTATCCTTCCTCTCCCTGCCCAGGTTACTGAGCCACAGCCTGTGCCTCTCCATTTCCAGATCCCCCAAACACAGTTCTGTGCTCCTTGGGGCCTGCAAATATGTGTGCCTTGGTACCTGTTCAGTATTTTCCACCTTTCCTGTCTATTCTGACTATTATTATCAAGCAAAATATGCCCATGGGCATCCTCTTATGAGGCAGCCAATGGATGCAGGATTGCCCACATCCTCCATAGTTAAACCACAGCTTCAGGCAGGGTTGTTTATGGACAGTACAAACTGTTGCAAGAGAAACTATTTATTTGGGTTATCAGAGGAGGGGAGGGGAGGGGAGGGGAGAGCTGACTGCAGAGCTTTAGTGGCTTCCCAGGGAGAGGTGCCGGACACTAACAGATTCCATAGCCTGGCAAAGGCACAGTGGGAGCTAAAGATTGACTGGTGAACACAGAAGATGGGACTTTGGGACATGGTTTTAAACAGGAAGAAAAATTATTATCAGGAGGCAGCTAGCCCTCTCTCTGAAGAGCCTGCCTGCTTTTGGGAGGCATAGACCAGCCCCACAGAAGCTGCTGGGCTGGACAGACCAGTGAGGGAGCCCAAGGATGCCTGTATGACCTGCAGCCTTCTCCTCGGTGTGTGTGTTTACCCCTTCCTAGGGCGCTTGGTCTGAGGCTCTCTTAGTTTAGGAGTGCATAAGAATGTGCCATCTTTGTCAAAGGCTGGAAAAGCCGCAAGTCTAAAAGAGATTCGTAGCCAGTGAGAGGCACCTATCTGTGGATCCTCTATGCCTATAGCCAAGTTGCAGGCACAGTCACAAACATATATGGGGTCCCGAGAAGGATTCACTGCAATGAGAAAGACAGCCCACCTGTCAGTGAGCCCTCCTACAGAGCCTGGGACGTGGCAGATCTGCCCTTTCTGTCTGTCAGCCTTGAATGCTGCTTACACAAGGCTGCAGCCACCAGGGCTCCTCTGTTCCTGTGTCCCAACACTCTGCTTCCAGCCCCACAGCATGCTGGGCCAGCAGAAAACAACCCCAGCATCGCAACCAAATCTTATCACCAGAGTCCCTCACTTCCTCCTGGCCCTTGTAGCTTTTCCAGGGCAGCCCTGTTCTCTCCTCTTTCCCTGCCTGCCACAGAAGGTGTCAGAGGCATCAAGGGGCAGGAGCTGTCAGAGGCACAAGCGGAGCTGTTGCTATGCAACCCCGGTGGTGCAGCAATTAATACCGGGGAAAACGTGCTGCGCTCTGAAGCTATTTGCATAGCTGCGTGCTGCAATACATTTGTTTGCATTGTGCCTCTACTGTTTAGTGGAGTTTGAAGTCAACCCTCCCCCAGCTCTTGCTGGAGGGAACCCAGGGCTTCCAACAAAGGCCACGCAGTTGGGGATGATGGAGTTGGGGGAAGGCACAGGTTAGTCTGCCCATAACACATATAGGATTAACAGTATGGGGAGAAAAGGACAAGTTATTTGTATTTCCCACTATATAGCCCAAGAAGCTTTTCCCAGACTCTGCAGTGTCCCCAACCCACTTGTGAGGTTGTCATATCTTCCCCTTCCAGTTGTACCAGAGTGACACTGTGCTTGCTGTGCTTATGAATGCCAGAAAAAGAGCTCTAGGGGCACCTAGCCTGCCCTCTGGCTCGAGAGTGTATTTGGGGAGCAAGGAGGGAAAGAAAGACAAGGAGAAAGAAATCATCTGGTTTATACCAACCAACCTGGGAAGCTGGTCTCCAAAAACCTGTCGATTGCCAACTGCAATCTTCTGGTTTGCCCACCCCAAGTTTCTCACTACTGAACATGAAGCCCTCTTTTTGGGTTTCTTTTTTTTAGCCCTTGAACATTGGTTTGATTGATTATAAGTTTACAGGTATGTTTTGTACCTCAGAGGCACAAGAAGCAGCAGCAGAACAAAAGTTCAAGGCTAAGTGTTTCTGTTCCTTTCAGATCACTTTAAGCACCAGGATTATAGTTCTGTAGAAGAAACAAAACATAGCTATAAACTTATAAAATCCAATTCAATATTTTTACAGGGATGGCCTCTCCCCTCCCTCTCCTGCTGCCACACAGAAGACTCTGCGCCAGTTGGCAGAGAGCTTCCTTGCAGTACCCAAAACCAAGAGGTACCACCCAAGTACCCCACCAAGCTGAGGGATGTCTTGGAAACCTGACTAAAAGCCAAGATTTGAGAAACATGGATGACTAGGAAAATAGCCTAGTTTGTGAGCAATGCTCTCTGTCAGCTGAACTCAAAGCATTGACCATGCCCACTGTAAGACCAAGGTCTGAGGCAGAGTGCCCTCGGATGGCACCTCCAGCCAGCCCTGCTAGTTTCAGCCACTTAATTTATTCTTCAGGGCAAGTGGAAATGCCATTTTGAGGGACAGCAAAGGAGGAGCAGCCTTATAAAAGTAGCTTGCTCATTACTGGCAGTCAGGTGAGCTGACCCCAGCCCCAGGGACACAGTGAATTCTGCATGCTAAGCATGCACTTGGAAATGGCTGTGCTGTGGGTTGCCAAAGGTGGGCTTGCTCTGGCCAGGCCAGAGGGCTGCATGCAGAGGTCTCATCCAGCAGAAGGGGGAAATCAGTTCCCTGCCAGTTCAGCTTGCTGGAGTGGCCACACAAAAGCAAACACGCTGGGGCCGAGACACCATCTGACACCGTGCTCAAACCCACCTCCTCTCAGAACTGTAGCACAGCCCTTTGAGGGGTGGAGGTGGGGGACACGCTTCCTTCTGCAGGCACTGCTCTGGGATGCAATGATCCCTTGCAGGAGATGGGCAAATCAGCCGTGGGCACAAATAGTGTAAGCCACTGCAGCAAGATTTTCTGGATCTCATCTCTCAAAGCCCCAATTAAAGGCTGACACTGGATGCACCAGTTTAAATGCCTGTATTTCAATCCTCAGAAATATGCCTGGCACCTAACACTCCCCACACAGATGAATGAGTCCCTTCACACCTCTGTGGGTGCTACAGTAATTCTCTCTCACTGCACTGAAAAAAAAATAGAAAAGCAGCACTCAAAGAGCTGAGGCTCCACATAACAGCTAGGAAAGAGAAAAAGAATTTTCCTCCCTAAATTAAAAGCTGAAGTTTTGCAAAGCATAGACAAAATAACTATGGAAATATTGCTGCCAGGTTCTCAAGGCCCTTGAATTCACTCCATCCTTGGTGAAGCACATGGGGATGGACTGAGCTTGTATTTCAACTGAAAAGCAGGAAGAAACAAGTTATAGATGGGGTTTGTTTGGTTGAGGGTTTTGTCAGCTGCATGTATTCATCAAAGTATCCAGGTTGTACAATAAGCCAACTCACTGGACAAACAACAGATATCCATTATAGATTCAGACTTTTAACCCTTCAGAGTAGTGTCTTTTATTTGTTTATTTAATTTTGAAAATAGTTAAACACTAAAAATCACTTCTCCCCACCTGTTATCAAATAAAAATCAAACAAACCAAAGTTGGTTTCACATTAAAAAAAACAATAGTAATCTCAAGTAAGTTTAGCTTTTTTGTATTCCTGTCATAACTTCCTCCACTCCCACCTTCCCCAAGTAACTAACCCAACTATATTCTATAGTAGTTTATCATCACTTGTGATACTCTTAATACAATATTTAATGACTAATTAAAAATCTTTCCACTGAGCTATTGCTTTAAAACCAAGGGAAATTTATCGAGTTAGAAATATTATTCTACATACTAGCTTTCAAAGCCTTTCCAGAATTATCCTTGCTAATTTTTCTAATTATCAAAATCATTTGGGATCTTCCCTTTAAGGAAAAAAAAAAAGTCATGATTGTTTCTTTTTGAGGCAATACCCAGCATCTTCCTCAAGCTAGGTGCTCCAAAAGGATAGATAGCACCAGAAGACCAGAATAGACAGAAAAACAGACAGCACCAGAAGACAGATAACAAAAGCATGCAGAGCAAAAAAAAGAGTTCTTACAATGACTTTCACAGCTTTGCACGTTTTAAAAAAAGCAGCACTCTGTTAAAAGAAGGGAGAATGAACCACAAGGACTATGGAGTAGGGAAGAATGCCCTATCTTTAACTGTCCCAGGTATGAGTCAGGAATGCACGGTGGCTCTGACCCAAAGTGAGGGAGGTGTATGGCATCTTCCCTACTCCAAGTCCATCACTCCTGATTCCCATCTGTCCTGCAGCACACCAGGGACAAAGCTGTCCCTTCCCAACTCTTGGACATGCACACACAGGTCAGCTGGAGCCACTGCAACTGCAGGCAAACTGGGAAACTCCCCTCAAAGGTACACTGATCTGCAGTAAATGAAAGCTTGTGCTGTGAAAAACCCCACCTTCTCCTCCTAAGCTGCATCTACTCTGCAAGGAAGAAGAAAACCCAAATGCATCGGATGCCCTCCCCACAGATATCGCTGGTGCCAGCTCCAACAGGCACATTGCCACACACAGCCACTGCCTACTTCTAGAAATCTTCAAGGTTTTTAAAGTCTGCAATTATCCAGGTTGGGTTTTTTCCAACATGGATATGAAAAACGAAATGCAGCAGCTAAGTAGAGCAAACCAGGCTCAGCACAGACTGGTCAGCCCTTGGGAGGGGCCACTGGAAGACTGGAGAGCAGAGGGTGTCTTGGGTGTAATTAACAGACATTGGGGGATATGACCCCATTTCACATAACCTGGAGATTCAGATAATTGGGCCTCAGATAATCAAGGCCACACTGTTAATAGAAACAGTATCACAACTCCTGACGGCAGCACTCCCCATGTGCTGATGCTATCCCTCCTTGCTCGGAAATGCCTAGTGAAATACGAATTAGCAGTTTGATACATGTCTGTATTCCCTGTCAGCTGCCGGGCTGAGCAGCAAACCCTGTTTCTGATGCACCACTTTGGCTGGCTGCTTGGGAAATAGGTTAAGGCAGAGAAGTGGATTGCAGCCCTGGATGCCTGGGGACGAAGCTGTCTCAGAGCTGATGGGCTAGGTAGGCTCTATTTTGAAAGTGGGTTAATTTGACTGCCATTCAACTACCATTAAATGATGTAGGTTAATTTTATAGTCAGATAACTATTAAGAAACCAAAACATAAGGCAGGAAATGTCCCTATGCATACCAGTGGGGAGAGATTTCCTCTGCGCTAATGCACACCCCTCCCCTTCAGCTCAAACCTCTCATCCTTCCATTTCTGCACATCCCTCACATCATCTCTTTTTTTTTTTTTTTAACCCTTGTCATTACATACTATTGTCCTTCCCCCCTCTCTTAAGAGAGCCTATTTTTCCTCTCAAAAATTCACCTTGGTATCCTGGCCCACCATTATTTTTCTCCTTTGTTTATACTGTCACACATCTCAATGCTAAAGGAAGACTAATAAATACAAACCTCATCTAACCATGGCAAATGGCCATTAAAAAAGGTCCTATCTTCCCCCACACATTAAATATTCGTGCAGCTACACGGCCAATTGAAGTACAGAACTACATCTTGCTAAGTATGTAACATGCCATGACCACTAATTTTCTTTAGCCACTTTTCTTTAGGGGTATTTACCATATTCAAGGCCTCCTCGATTTTGGCAGTTTACCCTTTATAAATGGATGCCACAGTTAAAATGTACTTTACCTCTGTGAAATTTTCCTTTCTGCAGCATAATGATAGGTATTGTTTGTTTCTTTGTAACTGGTGACAAAACCTATCAATTGCTGGCTTGTCATAAAGGGAAAAATAAAGGGAAAAAAATTTATCAACAACAGCTTATGCCTGCAAAGGAACAGATCCTTTGGAAAAAGGAGAAGTGACTCATCACTCCTCATGCACAGCGAGGAAGCAGAGAGCATCACAGCCCTGCAGATCCCCCCCGAGATGCCTTCACAGATTGCCTCCCTCTGACTCCTGCGCCTCCCTGGTCCCACCAGCAGGAAAATGAGTCCCTAACCTTCGCAGAGGAATCTAAAGCGATGATGACCCATTAGCACATGCTGCCAATCAAGCACTCACGGATCTCCTCTACCGCAGACGTTTTTTATCGTATTAACAGTAAGTGCACTATGCAACCCTGAGAGCTCAGAGAAATGAACTCACGCTTAACCGCGCAGTTACAACGAGAACACAGCGCTAACGGGATGTTGGCATTTGCACTGGGCTTTTTATGACCAGAGAAATACAGAACAGGACAATCCCCAGAAACCGCAGCTAAATCACCTCTGAAAAATCCTCTTCACAGCGACTTGGATATTCAGATGGTGATGCCAGAGCCCAAACCATGCACTTCGCCGGGATTTCTGACCCACAGAAGGCTGAGTGCCACATCCCCCATTGTCCTGCTGAGGCCTCGCTACTCTTACAAATCTTGTGATGAAATTAATTTTTTTCACTTGTGAGATATAAAAGAACAGATGAAATAACCAAAATCCAAACCTCATCAACTTTCTTTTTGCCACTACCTTTGTCACTTTGATTTTAAGCTTTATAACTATTATACTATTACAGTATACTATATAACTATTATTCCCAATTTAATAATATCATTAAAGGAGTGCAAAGCATTTTTCTTTTAAATCCAGCAATATGTTATTTTGCTTTATCAATTATCAATCCATTCTACACTCAAACAAAAGTAAATGCACCAACATAAGGACATGTATGGGCAAGGCGGCTATAATTAAAGAGCAGTCAAGCAATCATCCTTGCCATACACACTTGTGTCTGTCTGTTAAAGAAAAGGGACAAACACAGGGCCTGAAACAGGAGCAGAAGTCAATTTTTTTTTAATGCAGGAGCAGCAAAACTCACTGAATTACAGCTAGGCAGACCTCCAGTGAGAAGAGGTCAGGCAGTTGCCACCACAGTCCAGCCAGAACTTCGTTATTGGCAAACACACTTCAAGTACCGAGTAAGCTTGTTTAGCTTTCACACCTTGAGCTGATGTTTGATAGCTAGAAATCAGAAGGAAACTTGTATTTCCATACAAAGAGAGTAAATTTGCTATGATAGCTTCTTACGCAAACCTAGAATCCTATGGGGTCTCTTTTTAGTCTCCTTTTGAAGTCAAATAGTTTGTTTTAAACCACCACTAACAACTCACACACAACGACTTGCCTTAAAGGCCTGAAAGGAATCTCAGGGAAATGCCATGTGTGACCGCAGCACATCTGAAAACATAAAAAACTATACCACCACTTTCATCTGAAAGGGGAACTAGTGGATCCTCCAAGCAAGCACCTCAGATTACAGCACAGGTATTAGCTGTGTGAATGAAAAACCTTTCATAGTGCAGGGAAGCTGTTCAGCTTCTCCTAGTGTCAGATTTTCCCTGCAGACCCAGAATAACTCTCAACAGTTAATGTCAGGGCCTTCCTCTAAAGTTCAAGGAGGAGAAAAGCACAGTCAAAGGCTCAGCTTTAAGAAAGGATACCATAAAAGCCCCTTTCAAAGTTAGGAATGCCATTCCAAAACGAGTTAGGTAACCCCTATGGTTTATTAGCTAGGCAGGAGAGATCTGGGACATGTGACAGCGTCAGAAAAAAACCCCAAAAACCCCAAAATACACCCAAACCTTACCAGGTGTAATAAACCCACCTATTTAGCACTGTAATTTTTATCAGCAGTTTGCTGATAATCCTGTACAGACAAACCACTCCTCCTGTTGGCACATGACTGGCTGATCTGTAGCTGGAGCAGCAGTCTGGCAAAGGTAGGTGAGCAAACTGTGACTGAGCCACCCCTGGTAACCACAGCCAGGGAGAGAGGGCAGGAGCTGCTGCCACAGGATCCACCTTAAGGTGGCACAGGTGACAGCTGAAGCCTTTGCCCCATCTCTCAGGGTGTTACTGTGGGTGCTGAGTAACTTACAGCCCAGGACTCCAGTCAGTTCACTGGGGACATGTAGCTGTATTTTCATACAGACAACCTTTGTGTTTTCAAGCAGCAGTGCTTACATTTCTATGCTCTGAAGTATACCTTGAGCGCTTCTAATTTTAGCCAAGCTTTTAAACAATTCCTGGAAATCTGAGCTGTAGCCATCTCATACAAAAATCTGCCTTTTAGTCAAGTGTGTAGGGAACAGACCTCCTGCAGAGCTGTGAGACACCTGCAGAGGAGGAGGCGGCAAGAGAAGACTTTTAGAAGTTTTATTTCAAATGCGACCTGCAAATTTTGATAAGTTCAGAGTGACCTGTAAAAACAAGATGTAACTGTTTTGTATTCTTTCTTTGTGATACCAAAAAAGAGCTTTTAAAGGTTGTGTTGTTTGGGCTTTTCAAGGAAGTGGGCAAGAAGGAACTTAATTAATTCATAATTCATAGGTGTGAAGTCATTCAGATTTCTTCTGAATTTCCTACTAGAGAACTGAGAGCATCTTGGATTTTAAGTTACATTGGCTGCATCAAATGTACCAGATCAGGAGAAACAGCACTCTCATAAATGGCATTATTTGGGACCCTTCCAGCAATGTAACATATATTAACGTGTCTGAAGAATAACTATATTAAAAAATCAACTTTCATTCTAATCTTTTTGCCATCTTCATTGTATGACAGTCCAAAATCCTAGATTTGCCCTAACACTTCAAGCTCAGTTTTTTGCTTTTAGTTGTTTCCTCTGTACCTGAACCCTAAGCAGGTCCAAGAACCTGCTACTCACTTCCATTTAAAACCACCATTCAGTCAGTACCCTTGGCTGGGCATCTGCCAGAGCAGAGTTTGCAGATTAAGAAAATAGTGATTTGCTGAAGTATTTTTCCAAATCAAGATTTAAATCCTCCCCCTCCCCCAGACCCACTTTTGTCATGCCTCTAGGAAATTAGTGAGCTCAGGCACGCTCAGGCAGGAAAGCCACTGGTGATCCGCCTTACTGCAGATGCCAGAGCAAGCTCTGCACTGCTGCTGTTTGACTCTGAGGAGCCTTGATACAAAGGCTTGGCTTTGATTGTACAGAAGATGAAATTGTTATTCTCAGAAATTTCCTTAATTAAACCAGCTCCACTCACGAAACTTAAGTTGATTTCCAGCTTTCAGATCCTTCATGCTGAGCTCAGGGAGTTGCCCATTTTCATGTCTAGTTTCAATTCCAACACTTGCAGGTAGTGACCTGAAGCTTCCTGCTCTCCCCACTCCCAGCAGCTCATGCTTCCATAAAGAAGGAAGGAGCAGAGCCTCTCATTTCACCTCTGCTGGAGTATCTGCATTGCAGCAAGCAACCCAGGTGTAAGTGAGGGTACGGTCCACTGCTACTCCACGAAGGATCTGCTACCACAGAAGGTAACCAGATACGTTCTTGCAGGTTCAAAAGAAGCAATTGCCTCTTCCAATAAAAAATACCAATAACAAAACCCATCCTGAGTCCCAACAAGCTGAAGTAAATTAGCAGGTGAATTTTAAAGCTGCTTAACAGGGCTAACTGTGTTTCTTTTCTACTTGGATGCTTCTTTCTGGGTCTGGGTGCAACATCCTGTGCCCTCTCACCATGATAGAGGAAAACAGCTTTAAAAGAAGAAATCAAGACTGTGTTCCTTTAAGTCTGAACAATTTCAGCTTAACAGCGTGAGACCATCAGCAAGTCCTTCAGGAAAAGAAGAAAAACTTGGTATTTGTGATAATCACAGGACTAAAAGTGTTGATTAAAAATGTTCTGGGACAAGCCTGCAGAGTGTAATGCATCCTAAAGAATGGCAGATGGGAATATGGTTCATCACTTTCAAAGGCTATTTTCATAGATTTGACAGATGTATTCAGATAGAGAGAAAAAAATACGATAAATGATAGTTTACCGCACAAGGCTTTCAAGCTATTTACACATAAAGACTCACTATTCCTGAATAAGTGTAAGATGGAATCTCTAGCTAGACCAAGTTTTTTTTTATTTAAAAGAGATTTGCCTGGTAAAACTAAACCCATGATAACACCCAATTATCATTGTGCTTTTTGTTTTTAATACCAGTATTAGTATATAATGAATATAATAGTTTGTAATGTAACAGTTATTTAAGGATCCTAAAAACAAACAAAAAAGGCACTGAAAAATGCAAACCCTAAATTACCTACTTTTCAATAGCACAAGCTAAAAAAGGCAAAATTTCTCAGGAGAAAAAAACCTGGGCTAGACATTGCGCAGCATTATAAATTTTCCTAAAGCTAGGAAATCTCTATGCATCACGTTCAAAATCATCCTAGGACTGAACACAAAGGTTAGCAGAAATGCTAAACTCACATGGGTTCCATTATACACCACTTACTGTAACCTACTTTTTAGTATTCAGCATTTTGGTATCAATAATGCATAACATCAAAAGTAGTTCAACCCAAAGTACAGTCACAACAAAGTAAACACGGGTCTCGAAGAAGGGCTGCCTTCACCACTGGGTTTGCCTGTGCCCCTGTGTAGGGGGACAGCAGGATGGAACTGCTGGAGCTTCCCCTCTTCCCCTGTGCTAATGGGGAGCTGAGTGCCTGCCCCCACTGTGGAGCAAAGAAAGTAAAGCTGCAGAGAAAAAAAAAGCAACAGCAAGCAGCTAAGCAATCTCCTCGTGCCTGGTTGTGGTTGCTCTGGCACAGCCCAGCTGCCCAAACCGCAGCAGTGCCTGCTGTCAAACCAACCCACGCAGGGCTCCGGCCACACTTTCATTACCACCCTGCCTACCTTGGCTCATTACTAAGTGCTCAGTGAACAAGCCTACATCACCTTTTATTTTCCCTCCTGAGAGACTGTTCCTTCTTCACTGAATAAATTATTTACCATTAAAGAAATTAAGGTGGTCAGTAGGGAAGCACAAATTAGAGTATGGGAGTGCTTGAGACTGGGCTGCCATGAGACGGCGTTTCAGCTTTCACATGTATTCCCTACCCAGCTGCTAAAGCAGCTTTACTGCCAATCCTATTTAGGACAAGAACTCAGAGGACGGAGATTCCAAAGCTCGATCCTTTGGTCAGAAATTGCTTTACCTTTTATTCTCACCTCCTCCTCTGCTTCTCCTGATTTGTCCTAGTTTGCATTTCATACCCTCAGGTGATTAGTGCGAGCACTGAGAAAGCACGCTAGAAACAACAGAATTGGAACCCCTTAAAGTTTTTCACAACAAAATTTATTAGAAGAATAGTGGTTTTGAAAAGTCTAGCATCCAGTGAAAACTACCATACACAACGTTACAGCTGGGAATGTGTTTCCAAAATGACATGGTCAAATAATACAATGGAGCCATTAAATCTTACACATGCACAACAAGAGAATTAGCGCTTTGACATACAATGCAAAAAATAAATTGGACCACATGAAATAAAAATTTAAAAGTACTTATCACATACATTAAGACACAGCTTATTTAGTCCAGTCAAAAAATCAGAACTGCATTAAAAAAATTAATGTAGTGCAATCAAACCAAAAACCTTAATTTGTGATCATAAGTGCTCTACTACATAAAACATTGATCATAGCAAGGAACAAAAAATTCAAATCACACAGTACAAAAAAAATCTGTAAATAAATATAAACTACAGTACAAGAGAAATATTAAATTATACAATTCCGTCAAACTGTAAACAGTATATTGAAATGAGGTCCATAAGAGTAAAGGGGGGGTTCCTGTTTTTTTTTCCCATGACACTTGAACTTCTAGAGGTCAGAGAGAAATGCCATTTTCCATACTCTTCAAAGACTATGGGTTACATAAATAGAAAGAGAAGACTTTTTAGATGTAAAGTGTCAAATAATAAAGCAGAGGTGTTGCTGACTTGCGACTGCCAACAGATCACTGTGAGGGCAGAACAGCAGATTTTAGTTTCAGGTTTGGCCTCCCAGCGAGCGCAGCACAGAGGCCTGGCACTACAGGTGTCAATCAGCGCTCAGCACCAGAGAGGAGGCACCTGCTGAGGTCTGGTCCTACCGAGGAGGTGGAAGCGATTTTGGACACCGTTACTGACCTGGACCTCTGCTGATTATCTGACAGGTTTACACGCTTGTCATACAAACACCAACTTTGGCAGAACAATTACTAATAAACTCAAAGCACTCCCGGCCCATTGGTTTCCATCACAGTGGCCAGTGCACAGAATTCTCTAAGGACATTGCATAACTAGAGTGTAGAGGTCAGACAGCCAAGGACCCGTGCTTGAGGTTAGAAGTAGTTATGGTGAGAGAGAAGCAAGAGCCACGTTAAGAAGCTGCCTCTGATGTTCACAGAAGCAGCTGGGAATGTATTTCGTTTTTAGCTGCGCTGGCTAGTAGTGGCATTTTAAAATATATAAGTTTAAGATAACATATATACTATATATGTATATAATATAATACATATTATATAATATACATAGGAATTTCTTACAATACATACCAGGAACCCCCACGCGATCTGCTCAGTAGTAATAACTGAATATACAGAATGCCACTATAAGTGTCTGAGGCACTGTGTGCTGGAGAGTAAATATGCAGCTTTAAAATCCGTTTGGCTGAGTTATACCTGGATACCTGAACTGAGTTTTAAGTTGACATTCATCAAGGATGTGCTATCAGCACGTCAAAAGAAAAGCAAAACAAAATACAAGTCACTGCTAGGTTTAAGAAGAGAGTACAAGTACCTGAATTGAGTGAGGATAGTGTGTAAACTGTCCCTGAGGGTTTTTAAACAGTGTGTGTACAAGTTGGATTCCTAAGAACATTAGTTTAAACTTACATTGCGGACTGATAAAATACCAATGTCTGACAATTTAACAAGTGGAGGTTAAAAAGAGTTATGAGCAAACACTCAAAACATTTTATACATTTTAAAGCAGCAGTAAGCTGCTGTAAGCATACATCCCATCAGTACAAGCAACACGTGGGACTCAGATAAAGGTTTCTATTTGCAAAAAGCCCATCATATATCGATAAGTAAAGAATATTCACCTGCTAAATTAGAATGCACCTAGTTACAGACTAGCAATTCAAGATTAATTTTTTTAATCAAATACTTTGCTATACTTTGCTATTACATACTAAAATTCCTTAAGCCAACTAATGCTGGTATTCTAATCTATTTCTTTTAAATGTTCCCCCTTCATTTAAGAAATATACCGTTCCACAACTTAAACATTAAGATCCATTTTCAGTCCTCAGATGTAAAAAGCATGTCAATGAGTTTATATTAAAAATTTACATGGTAAAAAGGCTTGAATTTCAGCCAGAGATTCTAAATACTACTCATTCCCTGAAGGCATAAGGGAGAAAGAATCCCTATCCATTTTTCTTGTGATATAGTTTTCAAACTGAACATTAAACAATGGTCCGAAATGATTTTTCAGTTTGGGAAATTTCCCTTTCCCTACCCATCATCCCAGATTCCAAATGTCAAGCCCTGAAATGGTCTATTGAAATGATTAGTTAAAAATACCAGGCATGTATATATACATCCCCTGCCTGAACTCCAGAATGTTTTGTTGTACTAGTCTTTAAAAGACAGATGAAGAGACCTTGTGATCTGACCTGAAAAGCTGTTAATGATCCTAGATTGTACATTTAAAATACCTCATAACCTGAAGACCAGATTTAATTAAGACTCTGGCATTGTAACAGAAAAAGTGCTGCAGGTATTTATCCCTTTTCTGGTACTTTAGAATAGGTCAGACAAGTGCTTTTTATAGTGACAGTAAAGTTTACATGCTTTCACGCAGGCATAAAAAAATATTACCTGCAAAATTTGAAAAATGTAGCACCAAGTAGTTGATGAACTGTATTAGTAGCTGTAGTAGTGTCCTCATTATTTCCAAGTACGTAAAAAAAAATTGTTAAACTGTACTAGTGATGACTATAGAAATTGTTTCTGACATTAACTTTTCCTGCTCCAATCCGAACAAAGCCTTTGTCCTAATCCCTGCTCTGTAAAATAGTTATCATCTTGAGTCCTAAATTATACTCACCAATTCAGTGGAGACAAGCACAGGGCTAAGGGCAGGGATGTTTGTTTTTAAGAAGGTAAATTAAATGCTGTGGAGAGGCAAAAAAAATCCTCCTTTCTAGTACATCACCCAGGAAAATTGATTTTGCAACTGGGCTAAGAGATTTTTGTGAGGATTAAATAAAGCTCTCTGAATATGAAGGGGTTTATGACAATACCTGAATATAGGCATAATTCAGTAGGACATAAAGTCCCAAAACTGCTGCTGTAATACTGGTATAGAGACTTGGTCCCAATTAAAGTAAGAACAGGAGAGAGATGCACACTGGAATGCTGTAACTACTTAATGTTTTTTTCTGGTATATGTGAAGTGGATCTACAGATCATTTTGAGTTTGTAGTATCTCTCTGCCTAGTGATCACCACAGTGCATTGTTTATACACTGGATAATTTGAAATGAGTTACTGTAGTGACTATTTTATTTGCTAGATCCATCAGAACTGCATAAAACTAGCACTGCAGATTTTCAGGTTTCTGAAGGTTCCAGTTAATGAGTTTTCAACATAATTCAAGATCAAGTAGAAACCTTTAAAGTACCGAAACTAGTTACAAAATTGTTTTGTTGTGTTTTTTGTTTCATTTTTTTTTCCAGTACAGCTTTTTAAAACAGTATTAGTCAACATTATCTACTGGTGCCAAGAAAAAGCAATATTGACCTAGACTGAAATTAGACTTAGTTTCTGAAACATTTGTGGGAAATACCTAGACGTTTCCAATCCTCGTGAAAACGAGGGAAACAATCCTTCCTGTTCTACTTCTAACATTTGGCAGAGAATTTAAGCTATTTAAAATATTGTGACAAACCTCTCAGTAAAGGTTAATAACTTCGCCTTCATAAGAATTTGGACTGCAAAAAATGTATGCATTCTTACACTGAAGAGTTCAAATTTTGTCTTCACTGAAGAAAGAGGTCTTTACATTACAAATGCAGCCACACTGTTTTTGAGAAAAAAGGGAACAGCAGCGTGCTCCCTTCACTCCTTGGACACTGTGTTCTTCTAAGAATCAAGGACATCTTAAGAGCATTACTTGAAAGTAAACTGGAATGAAACACATGGCAATTCCAGTTTTGCCTGTAAAACAATTGTTGCAGATAATGCAAAAAGCAATTCAGTAAGAACTAAAAAGTTGTTCCACAAAGCTTACTCAACCCTAAAGCCCCTGAAGCACTTTGCCAGCTCCTGTGAAATTCCAAGGGAAGGCAACGTACTCCCAGATACTCATGAACAAAATACTTCTATGAAATGGCTGGCCTGCCACAAGACAGCACAGACTATTCCTTGTCTGCTCTTACATGGTCCCAGCACATGTGCAGTTACCTCCCATGTTTAGGAATATCCTCAAGCACTGCAAAGTTCTACAAAAAAGGTTGTATTGGAGTTGGGTGAGAACACAGATGCTGGATGTGTTCACTTACTAGAGGCACTATCCTACCTGTACCCCATTGTTAAAAATAATTTTTTCTCACATTGCCATAAAATTCAGATTCCAACTTCAGGCCTAGCAATAGGGTTGGTAATGCAAGCATCAAGTTATGAGTTCTGCAACAAGAAGAAAGTAAAGGCATACCTGCATTGCTTATGCAGCAACTTCTCCTGTGCAACAGGGAAAAAAAGAGAAATTCTAAAGGAAACTGTCTTGAACCTTTAGAAAAAAACCCAGGGAATGACTGGAAAATAAATTATCTTTAGACAGAAATAAAAACGAGTCNACACTAAGCCTTACTCATCTTCAATTATATGCTGCAGCAAAGATTTACCAAGCGACACCTAAACTTCAGTACAATATGAAACTTCGATTCTTAAAACTTTATACACACAAAATATAAAATTACTTTTCTAGGATCGGGTAGGGGAGAGGGATTCTCCTTCATGGTACTTGGACTGAAAAACTAGTTTTCAGAGACTGCCACAAATATAATTCACAGTTTCTTGCTGTCAGGCTTTTTCAGCTACATCAACGTAGTACACAACAATACTGTTAAGTCCAATAACTACATCAGATGGACATTCTCGGGAATAAGAGAAAACTAGTGACGAAAAATACCCGAAAGGTCTCCTCCAAACAACGTCTCGATTTTTACAGGGTTGCAGTTTGTCTATGTTACACGTTAATGTGATCTCAGAAGAGCAGCAGGAGTCAGATTTTAAACCTTTCTC
>VYZS01098051.1:0-35589 GCA_013400695.1 Neodrepanis coruscans
CCCCCCAAACCCCCCAAAAGCCCACAGCTCAAAAACCAAAAAGCAGTGGTGTTCATCTTTGACATGATGTGTGGAAGTTTTTCACTTTAGGGCTTTTTGATCTCAAGATACCATCGCGCTATTTCAGGAAAAGAAAAGGGAAAAATAAAGGGAAAAAATGGAATTAAAAAAAATGGAAAACAAAATCCACACCAGAGCAGAGAAGGGGAACCTTTCCCTGCACCAGGGACTGATCCTGCCTTGGTGGGTTTTATGTGCAGTGGATCAAAGCAGATCCCCTCTTTCTGTCCTTTCTGCATAACTGCAAAGGAACCTACAAGTTTTAAGTGGGCAAACCAGTGCAGTGACCCTGTACAACATCAGCAGCGCTGTTTTGCACCAGCTTTCCCAGAGCAGAAGGACTTGGACAAAGTAGTCCAGAAATTTTAGAAAAGTTGGACATAAGGGTCGGCTCCCAGCAAGAAAACTGGGGGAAAGTCACTGCCCTGGGCGGTGTTTTGGGTCAGATCCTGCAAACGTCTTTCACATCCAGAACTCCCAGCCCAGCTCTCCCTGGATGGGCTCATGTCTCTCCTCAGGCTTTCAGGCCCTGGGACGGTGGTATTTTGTGGGTGCTGGTGCTTGGCTGAATTTCCCCCGTGGGACAATCCCCGGGTGCCGATGCCTTCACCGGCAGCAGAGAGCAGCTCGCCACCAGTTCTCCCCGTGTGAGCTCTTTTCCGAGCGCTTTGGCATCGAGCCCGGCAGCCTTTCACTGCTGCCTTTTCATTCGCCTTAATTCACTGCGTTTCCTTTTCTTGCTTCTTGCGAGGAACAGAGGGAGAGCTTGTTCCAGCAGACGGGCCCCATCCGCTCCACCCGCCTCTGCTGGAGCGAGGGCTGGAAAAGAGGGATGGAGGCGAAGGGGTATCTCCCACCCCTCCGGGGCCCCGCGTGCCGCCTGCGTGCTGCTTCCCAGCAAATACGGTAAGCGCTCAGCCTAAAAATGTAAGTCTGATCTCATGACACAGGGTGGCCCTGCATTCCTCACCTCTGACATAACCCGCTGGGAGTGTGCTCCGCAGAAAAACACAAACAAGATGTACTGGCGGGCTGGCGGCGGGGGCCGGGCAGCTGGCAGATGTTCTCCAGAGCCCCCTCGCAGCCCCCCGGGTGCCACAGCTCTGCTCAGGCACAGCCTGTACCCTCCCGGGGAGGGCAAAACCACGGCCCGAGCTGCGAGGACAGAGCCATCCGTGGGTTCCTGTGCCAGGAGATGCGTGGGTGGGTGTCCCAGCCTCCCCCACCACTGTGCCCCAGGAAGGGGGCGGTGGGATGGTAACGTGCTGGGGGTTCAGTATCACCCAGGGAGGCAGCTGGATTTCTCCCCAAATCTCCCCTGGCATTTTGATTGGCGAATGCCTGAGGGTATTTTTAAGGACTTGCAGTGCTTTTGCAGGTTTGGTGAGGGTTTTTTTTTGTTGTGGGTTTTTTTTTTTGCCTTGTCTTTGTTTCTTTCCGCATCCGAGTCTCCCTGGAACAGGCTCTGCTCTGGGTCTGCCGTGGCCATGGCTGGTGTGGCTGCTCCAGCACCGGCTCCCCATCCCCGTTAGCGTCCCACTCCTACAGCAGCTCCACAGCGATTCCAAAGCCCCGTTCGCTCTGGATGCCCAGGTGCGAGCTGTGCCCCACAGAGCTTGGCACCCAAAGCCTTGGGTGTCATGGGGCAGCGATTCCTCCCGCCCAGGCCACCGGGATTAAATGATTTGCCAGGGATCACGTGGAGAATCCAAGTCCCGCTGTCGTAAACACGAGGCTGACTTTCCTCCCAGCCAAACCCTCCTGCAATCACACCCTTGTCTTGAGCAGGGGCAGATCCTGCTCGGTGCAGAGCTGCTCTCCCTTCTCACCCGGCCACGCTGCACCACTTGTTTACTTTCTTCTGTAAATGCCCTAAACCTTGACAACGACCTATTTTCCCTTCTGTTGCGCAAAGCTTCTTTCCTAGAAAGAGGCTTTGTAAGCTCAGTCCAACCGGCCCAGCTCTCCTCCGTGTGTAAAAGCAAACTGTAAGTGCCTGGCAGGTTCAGCTCAGCTCCGACACATCCAAAACCCACACGCAGATGAGTCAGGGGACTCGAGCAGGCGCTACCTGAAACCATCCTGCAGACAGACAGCCTGGTTTGCAGAGGAATCAGATATAAGAAATAAGTCAGCCTTCAAGTCCACTCCTCAAACTTTCTTTTTATTAGTGCTTTTCATTCGTCTCTTCCTTCTCCAGCTTTCAACAAAGATATGAGATGGTTTTTCTCTTCTGTTTCTGTCCTTACCTTTCCCCAGCAGTGAAGATATCTGATTTTTTCTTTTTAATTTCACATTCTAAAAAAAGAAATTTTAAGAAAATAATTCTCCTCTTTCCTCCACAATGCTTCCAAATTTCCCAGATTGCTACTCCTCTGGCATAGAATGGTTTGCAAGAGAAAACAAGACAAACAATGGTAATGAGAAACAATAGTAACAAGAGAAATAAAAATGTTTCAAATTTGCTTCTTCCGAGCACAATACGTTTGATCCCAGTACAGAGGGAGAGAGAATTTGCTAACGGGTCCAAGCCTCCTTTCAGCCACCCCTCACTGGGGCTCTCTATCCTTTCCTTTTTCTCCAGGAGGTGCCCTGGCCATGCTTGGCAGCACAAAGTTTTCTCTTGCTTCCCACACTGGTGATCACATACTGCTCTTTGCACGATTTCTTCTCCATTTCTAATCTACAGCCCAGCCTTTTAAGTTAACAAAGTCAGTGATGGTTCACTTTAACATGCCAGGCTGTAACCTGAAGCTAGAGATACAAATTCAGCCTAACAAGTTCCCCTTGGCCAGCTAAGAGCACAGGTTAGAGATTAATCCAACAGCAGCAGATGGTCTGGACTGGATGCTTGCTGCTTCCCATGGCTGCTCTTTCCCGTCCCCTGGGTACCTGCAGGCTGGTTTGGCATCTCTCCATGCACTCTCCAAGCTGCTCTACACAAAAACAAAAGCAGACTTTGAAGCCTGATATGCTGGGGACAGGGTCTGGTTGTGAAGGGCTCATGCTCCCACCAACACCAACATGTGCACACACACATTTTCCATCGGTTGGAACCATCAGACTTCAAATCACTGCCAGTGGTTCATTGTGACTCTTTTATCTTGTTTGTGCAGGACAAGGATGAGGTGAGGACTTGATTTGAGCCAGAGAGGTTCTCCTGTGGGTCTTATTCCCAGTTCAAACCAGCTTGAGATGATACAGTGAGTGGAGAAACTGGGGTAGGTAACAGACTGCCTTGATCCATGGAAAACCACGGCTGCTGTTTGGAAGAATAAGTGATCCCATAGGTGACGTGGTCTTCCTAGACTTCAGGTTGAACCCTTGGACAGGTTCCTGTGTCCCAAAAATAGTAAATCTCCCTTTTTCTCTCTCTCTCCCTCCTCTCTCTTCCTAACTCCCCATTTGCACAAACCCTGTGGGCTTCAGCTCTTTGGGAATGCACAGGTACCACCAAACGAGGTTGGAAGTGACCACCTGGTTCACGAGCAGTGAACAGGAAGCAGCAGAGAAACCTGCCAAAAATGCCAGGGACTCCTGGGATGGATGTTAAAAAGCCAGCACCCTCCCAAGGTGCTGATGAATACTCTGGGTATATTACCTGTAACAATCTATAGCAAACCCCAATTTTCCATGTTTTACACCAACATGAGCGTGGTGGAGGCATCTAGAAAGTCACCAGGAGTAATAGGAATAATTTTAATTTACCTGAAAAGGTATAAATCACATGAGGAAGTGCTGGGCATTTCCTCCTGCTGTGGACTTGATAGGACAGTTTATGGCCATATGGGAGCTATGAAGAAAGCATTCCCTGGTGTGAGGGTCATGTGTGACTGTCATAAGCCCTGGCTTTATCTCCCAAGGCTGGGAATAAAATAGAGACACAAGAAGGGGGATGCTGAGCTACAAGAATGATGCAGAGCAAGAAGGTCCCAGACTCTCCTCTAGGTCTTCCTATCCTGTCTTCTGGATCCACCTGCATGAGATGCAAAGCTGGGCTGTGGCAGCTTCCTCTAAAATCAGCTGGAGACACTCAAAGGAGCAGCCTGAGGGCAGCCAGGTGCCTGTCAGAAAGGACAAGGCCATTAGAGAGACAAGAAAGCTGCAAGTATTGCACTCAAAGCTATAGTGGATATAAGTGCACTGAGGGGCTGTACAGATTCCCCTTTCCATCTCTGCTGGAATTAAAGGAATAAATAATTTTACTATTAGTTCTGAAAAGCATTACATGCAGCTTTTCGCTACTAAGGGCAAAACTTGGAGAGGGTCACCAGAGCATTGTGACTTCCCCAGTGCCTCCTGCCTGGCTGAGCAGGGCTGCCCTGCTGCTTTCCCCCAACCTCTGATCAAGGCAGGGGGTCTCACACATGACTGGAGATTTCATACCCTTGGAGGAGGGAGCAGCCTACAAGATGGGTTTGTAGGAATTCTTTTACCTATTCCGTCTGGCTCATTTGGGGTGAGATGAGTTGTACTCTAAAAGGGCCATCCTTGGCTGTAAAGGGAGCACAGAGAGATTAACTCAGACACTGCAGCTGTGACCTGGTGAGGGACCAGACAGTCCAAAGCAGCATCCCTCAGCATCAGCCACTTCTGCAGGCTCTGACTGTCCCTGTGGTCAGGAAGACGCAATAAGATCCTGGAATTTTTGTGTAGGGACCCAGGTATCCTGCAGGGATCCTAGTGGAGGACACAAAGCTGCTTTCAGTGTCTACCAGTTTTCCGCCCTGAAACTCTCTCCTGAAAAATAACATAATCCTTATGTCAACTGTATATGCCCTGCCTGGAAAACCCATGGAATAAAGGGCCCTTGACTGGAGCTGTCCTTTGAGCTTTGGTAGCTCTGCAAATAATTTTCCCAGGTTTTCAGGCAAGATTTGAATGTGGCATAAGGCTGATCTGATCTGAAATACAAGTGGTCTTCAAGAGAGCATTATCTAGCCATGGTGTTGTATTTTTAGCCTGCCGCTAAATGCACATTGAATGCAAACAAGTCAGGAGCTGGCTGGTGGGCGGATGTCTGTGCTTGCTTATACAGGGATTATTGGACACCTGGGATTTTCAGTGGCACAACATTGTGAGGGGTAACCGTCACTGAGTGTCTCTGGGGATCTTGGCCGTGAGCTGAATCAAGCTTCTGAGCCCCCAGCCATGGACTATTTCAGCATCCCCACCACATGCTGAAATAAAACACCTCTAGAGCCAGTCAGCTGGGCCACAGCAGTGTCTGGTTTTTGGAGCTGATGTGCTGTATTTGGTACTTCGGTCCATAATGATGAACAGTCAGTCCCAGCATCCCATCTGCAGAGACAGAAGCTAAAAGCTGGATGCTCCGAAAAGCCCACGGTTGAGATTTTTGGCAGGTACCACTGAGGCAGCACTAATGTATTTCCAGTTCCATTAGTTTTCTCCATTTTAAAATGGATACCCTTGGGATCAGCAAGCAGAAGAACACCAATGTTAGAATTTAAAATAAAATTTAAAAAAGACAAGGAAAAAACCTTCTTTTAAGTCCCAGAAGGCACAGCAACCACAGGGAAATAAACCATGTCCCAGAGTTATTATCTTGCTGTAATTCTCTTTTCAGCTACAGGATAAACAGCCTATTCCTGGAAGTTCTCTTTCTATGGTTGCAACTAGCTTAGATTTAAGGTCAGATTACCTGATTTAACAAATTGAAGAGTGTCAGCTGATGCACAGTAACTAACCAAGTTCATTCAGGAGTAATTCTGTGCCTCCCAAACTTCTGCCTCAGTGTCTGAAATCATCTCCCCTAAACCAGTAATTCTCAACCCCCACTGTCTGGGCTGTGATTCAGCAATATAAGGAGCATCTGAAAAGACAGCCCCTAAAATATTCAGGCATAAGTTAAAAGCTATACTTGATGTCCATACTTGAAAATTCTTTTTTCAAAGCTTTCAGATTTTCAGTGCTTGAAATTTGCTTTCATATTCACTTCTAACTAAAGGGATGTGAAGGAGAAAACACAGCCTTGTCTATAGTCATCACTGGACAGAAAAGTCCCATTACTGCTTCCTTCCAGGCAAGAAGGACCTTCAGGCCAATGCTGGAAGGTCACATATCTCCTTGTTATCTTGTTTTCCATGGAACTGCAGGCTGCTGCTTCCCAAGACTCAGAATCCACTCACTCTGGGCCCACTTAGGAGATGACTTGCTGCCATCCTCAGGTTGCTCTGATGAGAAGTCAGTCACCAAGGTGCTGGTCCTTATTCCACTGGTGTGTTTGGGAATCTATTCAGTTTTGTTTTAGATGAAGCACATCATCGTGATTCCAAGAGGAAAACAAGTCCAAGTGGCACTGCAAAAGTCTGCCATTTTTAATTTTTCACTCTGATTACCTCTTTTTGAACCCAAATGTTCTGACATTTGGGTTTACTTTTTCCTGATTTTCTCTTCTCCCTGTGTTTTTCACAGCCATAGTCATGCAGCAGTGTGTGTGGGATTTAATGAGGTTTGTGCTGCTGGTTGATCCAGGAAAGGACTGATGTGGATAGCAAGGCAATTTCCAAGATCTGCACAGCCAGTATCATTATGTTCAAATAGTAATTTGGTTTCTAATACCTTTATAGAGTGCTGAAACACTACCCCAGCCATTGGAAGAGCTGGGTTGTGTGACATGGAGGAGGAGACCTGGAGCCTGTAACACTGAGAGCCTCAGCTTGGCTGTGCCAGATGTGATGTAGGAGGCTGGAAAACTTCAGGTAATCACTTGGACCACATTCAACCCCCTTCCTATGGAGTCTGATAAAGTCTTAAACATTAGTGGGTCTGGGGCTGGGTACAAGCAGTTTCATCCAGAACAGTGATGGACCTGGCATGTTGTGCAGCTGGTGGGGAACTGCAGGACCACCTTCCAACAACCCTTAGATTGTTCTTTTATTTCTTCCTACTGATGAGGCACTGCCAGAACTAGGGGTCTGGTAGCCCTGGACATGCAAAATTCCTGGAGTAACTGTGGTTTTCAGGATAACAGTAGGTCCTGAGTCTGTGAAAAGCTCCATCACTGGCAGTTTGAGGAGAATCCTTGATCTTACAGTGCTGTGCCTGGTGGGCAAATTTCTCCCAGCCCTATACAGTGACCAGTTCTCCCTGATGTTTGTAGTCTCAAAACTGCAAAGAAAAAAGCCCCACAGAGCAGCATCCTCCCCCAACAGTTGCAAAATAAGAGAATTAAAGACTGGAAACACTTCCGAGCAAAGCGCTACAGAGACATGACGATGTTGTTTGTTCTCTCTGGACCTGAGCCCAGGGCCTGTGACTAGACCTGTCATATCCCCACACCTTCAAAGCCAGAGCCTGGGCTGTTTTCTTGTTCTCCTATCGCAGGCTGAGAGCTTTCCTGAAGCCTCTGAAAGAGCCCAAACACTTTCTTCTGTAATCTGTCATGCCTGTCAGGATGCCAAGAGACACGCCAGACCTAGACCCTGGGCCAAAACAGCTATGTAGACATGCCCAGAAAGGAGAGCTGGCACAAGGTATTGTATAAAGTTGAGATATGTGAAGCTGCAGGCAAATAGTTTGGGAATAGCATTGGTAGGTTAGGCTTGGCAGAGGGTAGAACCTGTCTCCAAGAAAGGAAGAGGCAAAACGGCTTGGAAAAGGTTTGGAGCCTGGTTTAGTGGGAGTTCAAGAGAGCTTCAAGCGTTTAAACAGTAATAAACAATAATAATTGCCTGAGAAAGGTTGAGGTGAAGGACTCAGTAATATCCCAGTGAGGCCACAAACACCCTTTCAAAAGAGGTTTGCCCAGGGAAAAAAAAAAGAAAGATCACATTCCTGATAATTAATCTCATTTCATGATACGGTTCATGAGAGACTGGAGGGAGGAGCGTGCACCTTGCTCAATGTTTGTGCAGAGGAATATATTCCCTAAGAGCTTGTTACTGGTGCTCAAGGCCATCCAGTCCCCTGACAAACATTTTTGATCAAAGTCTTTCCAAGCTGATCTATTTTCAGCCCAACCCACTCAATACCTTGATTGCCACACAGCTCTTTTAGCTGCTCTTAGGTAAACATGCTGTAGCTCCTTGGCATTTTGCCTTGCTAAGCCCAAAAATACAAGTGGCACAGAAAATTAAAGAAGCTGCTCTCCTTCGCCAGGAAAAATGGTGCTATTTCTGAAATAAACTGTTTTTAATACACCTCAGTGGCCATGCATGGATACATTTATAAATACACTTGAACTGGAGGTCCAGCTGTTGGCATCAGAATGCCTTTATGGAGACAGGAACAGAGAGGGAATTATGTACATATAAACCCTGACACACCTCCAGTCCAGTTGGCAGCTGAATGTTGAATCTTGATTATGCTGAGATTTCAGGGTCTGACTCCTTAAAGCAGCTTCACATGTACTGGTCCAACCTCAAACCAGTGGGTTATGGTCTGTTCCCGAGAGCTGCTACTGCTGTGCTCTGCTTAGGGATGGCAACGACCAAGATTTCTGTGCTGGCAGCTGCTTTGCACCCCATGGTGGAGCAGGGGGTACAGAACAGACACTCTGGGGACCCCTCTGAGCTAAGCCCAGAGCTGGTGCCTGTGCACAACAGATTGGTGCTGTCCACTCCTGCTCACAACCTTGGTTATCCGTGGGCTGAGGTGGCCCCACATGAGAAGAAGCACTGCACAGGACATATTTCACACATCCTCCCTCAGTCAGCATCCCTGGGGATGAGCCACAGCCTTGAACAGATCAAAATCACAGCTCAATCTGTGGCAGATCTTGTTTTTGAGGAATGACAGTGACACTGGCCAGAGCTTGAAGTCATGTTTTCAGTTTTCCCCTTAGAAAGTAAACACATAGAAGTCAACAACAGATGGAGCATCACATGGAGTTACACAGGTCAGCACAGACTGCAGAGAACCCCTGAGTCTGAAAAAGAAGTATTTTGGAGGGGGGAGCAGCTGGGAGATTATTCTGAGAGATTGAGAAAGAAAGCAAAAAATACTGGCGTGAGCCTCCTCCTCTGCAATAAGCAGCTGAAAGCCTTGGGTTTGTGAAAGAAGACAAAGATGAGCAGATAACAGAGCAAACTGACAGCTCCTGGGTAGGGCAGTTTTTGGCTTTTTTGAGGCTAGA
Organism: Neodrepanis coruscans; assembly: GCA_013400695.1. Taxonomy (NCBI): domain Eukaryota; kingdom Metazoa; phylum Chordata; class Aves; order Passeriformes; family Philepittidae; genus Neodrepanis; species Neodrepanis coruscans. The sequence continues at coordinate 9,158 of VYZS01098051.1, forward strand.
GAAAGCGAAATGTTAAACTGATCAGAAAACATGCAGGAGTAAAGCAGGCAAATGCAAAACAAACCTGGATTTTGTGTAACAAGAGCAGATCAAAGTAATGCAACAGAGAAGAAGAGATTTTCAGTAGTTTAGAGAGGACTGTGGGGAGCCTGGTGTGAGAAATGTGGGATTCAGGTGAGTGGAGTGCTGCAGTAATGGGCTGCAGTGTGGAGGAAGATGAAAGGGAGGAAAGGGAGCAGAGGACACCTATTAATAAAAAAAAATCACATTTCATATAAGATTTATTGATACCTCAGAACCAGAGTGCCTTCCATGCCTTTGCATCTTGGAACTGACATTACCCAGGAGTGGGCAGTGACAGGGATCTGTTATGAGCCATTGGGTTTAAGTGGAGAAGAGCTCTGGACCTTAATTTGCAGAAATGAAAAGACTTTGGTTAATAGAGAATTCAGCCTGAGAAACCTGTGCTGCAATAGCAGAATAGCATTAGTGTTTCTAAAATCACAGCTGGTCATTGCTGGACATGCACTATCATGCATCAAAAATGCAATCACAGTTGGGGACCTCAGGATGGTGGCTGTGGATTAATTCAGCACTGGATGGGAAATTGATGGTTGCCTTGGGACCAGTGTTTACTGTGTAGTGACATTCAGAGAAAGGATGGTCCCATCTGGCCATGGGGAGAGAAGTGATGGTGCAAAAAGATAAAGTGATCGCAGTGGGCAAAGAGCAGGCCGTGAACTCACCCCAAAGGAGGGTCAGGAGGGGCTGGTTTTGTTGTGAAGCTGGAGGGTTGAGTCAATATGAGAAGGGATGTAAGGGTGAAATTACTTCCACCCAGGGTGTTAATGAAACAGGTACAGAGAAATTCCCGTTAAAAACAATGCTGGGAAGTTGGGGATGGTGAGTCACCAAAATGTGATAAGGAATGTCATAATAAATATTTAGCACAGGGAGAGGGCTAACAAACAAAAGCTAAAATTGGGAGTGGACTTCATTACAGCTGAGGATTGCTTCCGAGGGGAGAAAATACAGGATACAGTGTGCCTGCTATTGCTGGAGAAAAATGTGACCATAGCAGAGAGTTGGCAAGGTCCAGGTGAGTTTGTATTCCAAAGGAGGCAGCTTTTTTTAACATCAGTGCTGACAAATGATTAGGACACGCTTAAAGGGCAGGGGAACATGTTCCCCCACACCAAACGTTATGTGCAGCCAGCAGACAGCCTGAGAGGACATGGAGGGAAAGAGGCACCTTAGAGGCCCCATAACTCATCTGGTCCATTTTGGATTTCTGCTGGAAAATTGGACAGGTGGGTCCTGGTCCCCATCAACTGCTCCATCAGGATTTCAACAGATTTAAATAGATGAATGGAACACCTGATACTTTCAAATCAATGCTGCTCACGTGGCAAATGGAGCTTTAAGCCAGAAGACGGGCTCCCAGAGGGTAACTGGTATCTTTAATAGCTTGTTAACAGTCAGAGGTTGGGATTTTCCTGGCACCAGCCCCTGCATCCCCACTTACATTGTGTGAGACATGCTGGAGGGAATGCCAGGCAATTCACCTATCAACAGCTTTTCATGCTGAGCAAATATTTGTCTTATCATGGTTTTAATGTGCCCATCCCAGTGATAGCTAAATGTCAACCACAACATAAAGCACTGCCACCTGGGAAAGACTCCACTTTACTTTTGTGGCTCCAGGGTTTGTCAGTACATCAGGTGCAAAGTCCGACTGCAAAGCAACAGGAAGAAACCCTCTATTTCCAGAGGTGGCTTTTGATGGGAACTTGGGGCATTTGGGCCTATTGAAGCTGTTTTTGAAGTCCATGGGGAGTTAGAATTGGGATCTGCTGATGAATAATGATCACTGAGACCAACCCCCTCTCCCTGTCGTTCCCAGGGTTCGGTTGTTTCTGAGACTGATTTGCTTTCTGGTGTTTGCGGCCAAGTTTCCCGTCCGGTGACAGAGTGTTCCCCATCCGGAAGGGGCTGCTGCAGGGAGCCAGAGCTCCACAGGCCACTGTGACATTTGGAGTGACCGGGAGGTCACTCGGACGGAAGAAAACAAAGGCAGCGGCCGCCCTGCCGGGCTCGGCAACCACAGAGCTCCCCCACAGAGGGGAAAGCACAACCAGGGCATTTAACACCTGCATTTTGCTTCACACCACATTCCTACTTTCTATAAAATACTGTTAAAATAAATCGCAAATCCTTTCCTTTCCTTTCCTTTCTCCTTTCCTTTCTCCTTTCCTTTCTCCTTTCCTTTCTCCTTTCCTTTCTCCTTTCCTTTCTCCTTTCCTTTCTCCTTTCCTTTCTCCTTTCCTTTCTCCTTTCCTTTCTCCTTTCCTTTCTCCTTTCCTTTCTCCTTTCCTTTCTCCTTTCCTTTCTCCTTTCCTTTCTCCTTTCCTTTCTCCTTTCCTTTCTCCTTTCCTTTCTCCTTTCCTTTCTCCTTTCCTTTCTCCTTTCCTTTCTCCTTTCCTTTCTCCTTTCCTTTCCTTTCCTCCTTTCCTTTCCTATCTTTCCTTTCCTTACCTTTCCTTTCCCAAACCTTTCCTCTCCTTTCTCAAAGCTGCCCTTCCCAAACCTTTCCCTTCCCTTCCCTCTGTCCCTTTCCTTCCCTTTCCTTTTCTCCTCCCCAGTCCTCTTCTTTCTTCTTTCTCTCTGCCAGGTGAAAAATAAAGGCTGTGAGGACTCCGGCTCCATGATCCTGGCAATGAGCCGTGGACAGAGGAGCCGGGGTAGCAGCAGGGAGGGCTGACCTTGCAGCACAGGGGGAAGTGGCTCCCAGCTCCAGTTTGATGGCAGTCGGGAGTTTGTGTTACAGCAAGAAATGGGAGAGGCAGCTCTGGGAAAGGGCTGGGGAGGGGGGGGGGAATTAAAGGAAAATAAAATGACAAAGATCTTGAGAGGGATGCAGCAGGGCTTAGATCTCTTGTACACCTGCCTCTCTCTCAGTTGAGTGTAGAGTCCTGATTTCTCAAGTAATTGTTACTCGCTGGGGAGAGGAAGGGAGGAGTATCCATGGAGGTGACCTGGGACATCCCCAAAATAAAGCCAGATTCTGTTGGAAAAGTCTATTAAAAAACAATTCTGTAAAGGACCAAGATCCTGCTGTAGCATCCTTGGGTTTATTTATGTGCTGAGCTGAAGCATGTCCAGAGAAAGGAAACGGAGCTGGGAAGGATCTGCAGCACAAGTTTGATGAGGAAGAGCTGAGGGAGCTGGGGGTGTTCAGCCTGGAGAAAAGGAGGCTCAGGGGGGACCTTCTCACTCTCTACAACCCCCTGAAGGGAGGCTGTAGTCAGGTGGGGGTCTGTCTCTTCTCCTGAGTAACAAACAATAAGACCAGAGGAATTGGGCTTGGGTAGTGCCAGAGGTTTAAGTTGAATATTGGGAACAACTGATTTACAGAAAGGGTTTTCAAGCCCTGGAACAGGCTGCTCAGGGAAGAGGTAAAATCACCATACCTGCAGATATTTAAAAGACATGTAGATGTGGCACTTGGGGACATGGTTTAGTGGTGGCCTTGGCAGTGCTGGGTTAATGGCTGGACTCGACTAAGTGGTTTGATGATATTCAAGTCTGGAGGAAGGTATTCAGTGTGGACTGAATTAATGCTATTCTTCACTTTCCACATTCTCTTCATCACCCTTAATGCAATATGTACGAGGACCCTGGTGAGCTCATTGACTTGTGCTCATAGGATCAGAGAATAAATGAGATTGGAAGGGACCTCAGGAGGTCACTAAGCCAAATCTTCTGCCAAGAGCAGGAATGAGGAATAACTAGGCACGCATTGTTAGGCTTCCCCTCTCAGCTGGCAAGAACCACTGTATAAACATTCCCTTTATTAACCATTTGAATCTGCTATTTCAGGCTGTACCTAGAGCTGTACAGGCAGATTCTGGGCCTGACACCTTTCAAGCTGCTGTGCTTGGATGATTTCAAGAAAGGACTATACTACCACCCCATTTTGCATTAGTAATTTGCCATGTCCCACACCAGCCTGCTCAATTTGGTGGCGTTTCCAGCCTCACTGCCTCTGTTCTTACCCTCTTCATTCTGCCCTGAAGCTCTCTCTGAGGGCTGAGGATCATTCACTCTCCATGGACTCCTAATTCAAACTCCACATCTTTCTCCTCCTGCTACAGGCCAACTTCTCATCCACTTCTGCTTTGGTTTAAAAATGGTTTAAAAATACTTCTGAGTATATACAATGTGTTTGCAACATCCTTTCAGTCAGAATATTGTTTGTTGTTGCAGCCTCTGTCCGCATGTCACCTTCCTTTGCCTCCTCCTACACTTTATTCCTCTGCCACACTTTACCTTGGAAAGGGCTCTTCTTTGCACCTGCTCAGAATAAATAGAGGGGGGGAAAAAGCTGTAGTAGATTTTACTGCTGTTTTTTTCTCCAAAGTATTTGGAAAGGTTGGTGGCAGTTGTTTTTTAAAAGTTCAATGGCAACTTTCAATACTGAAACTTTCCATATTGGTAATGGGGCTTTTGCCAGAAAACAAAAGAAAGGGGAGGGAAGCCTAAAGGGGCAGTTATATTTAGTTTTCCAACTCTGTTGCATAAAGAAACCCTGACAGCTTTTAGAAAGATTTCCACTTGCAGAAAGACATTTTGTTAGTGATTTGCAGGGTCTGTTTTTACTTTAGATGAAGACAAATGAAATCAAAGTCTTTGGTAAACACAGTGTGTTTATCTTTTCCACTCCAGGTCAGAGGACACGCTCCAGCCCAGAGGACAAGGAGCCACATGCAGAACTGCTCCTTAACAGTGGAACAAGGTATTGCTTTAGCACCAGCAATGCTCTGGATTCAGGTGAAGATTCCACATCTCCCTTTGCTAAATCCAAGGGAGAGTACAGGCTGGCAGAAAGGAAATAGACCCACAATGATAGAGAAAACAAGAGTTCAGGGCTTCTAGCTCCAAATGTATCAACCCAGAACCTCATTCCTGGTTCCTGGGCTCACGTGAGGGTGTTCTTCACAATGTTTGATCCATCCCTGAGCTGTACATTGAAAAACTCTGGATTAGGTCCATAGCACACTACAGGAAATACAAGGAGAGGCTTGTTGTCAGGAGCAGATGGATGACTATGCACATTGCTTTGAGGGACATGAAGTTCACCATGGCTGCACCTCTTGAAATCTTAACTGTGTTCTTGGTGGGAGGGTTACTTAGGTTGTGATTTCACAGGAATCTCCTGGAATCACAGAGAACAGGGTGTGTGAAGTGATACAGAAGTAGCTGAACCCCCACCTCTCTCTGAGGATGGTAAAACACTGGAGTGACCAAAGGGAAGACCATGGATCTCCATCACCAGAGGTTTTGAAGGATAAGGAGAAGAAATTTCCATCAGCAGTGACATGGGCTGAGTCCATCCTGAACAAGGACAGAAACTGAATTCTGCCCAGTCCTGCCTCTGCAGAATCCAAAGGGCTGTACATGAGATTCTTCCCATGATGGTCACTGGGGTTCTTGGTAGGATTCAGGGCCCCATTGAGGTCTGTTGGAGGTGACATCAGGGATTCCTTCTCTGACTGTAAAATGTACATCCCCCTCTGGCCTCAGCGGACACTTTTCTCAGCCCAACAGGGTGACTATGCCAGTCAACACCTGGTTGTCAGGAGCTGTGGAGGAGTTTCCTGACCTGTGGATCCTGCAGATATAATCTGGACAAGAAACCCAGCTGCTCCTGTCCAGAGGGAGATGGAAAATAGGAAGTGACACAGGAGGAGTTCAGGAGAAAAGCTCACCCAAGAACCAGAGGCAAGGGCATCCTTAATAAACAGGAGGTATCTGGAGAAGCAGCACTCTTGGATATGTCAGAGCAGCTGTGTGTCATCTCCAAAAGCATCATGCAATCCACACATAGCCTGACCCAAAGCCCTTTGGAGCAAATAAGGAAGAGCCTTGCTTCCAGGAACAACCTGGGTGGAGTGCAATCTGGGAGAAGGGCAAGAAGAGTTGAGCAACCATCTGCCAGGCGTTTCTCTATGAGAAAATAAATTCCAAGTGCCACTTATTCCCTCCCCTGGTCCCATCCCCTCCTTCAGGAAAATGTGTCCCAAAGGGAAAATCTGAATAGTTTTGTATTCTGGATGGAGACTGGACCCAGGGTCAAGGCTGCCAGCCCTCTGTGTGATGGCTGTGCTGGTGACACAGCACATGACAAGGTTCAATTAAAACATTTCACATTGGTGAGAGCAATTGGGATCACAGGCACAAGAAGCTGGCTGACCTATTCCCAGACAAATTGGTCTTATAAATAAAATGAATGTGTGCAGGACAAAGAGTGAGCCTGTCAACCGAGCAAGCCATGCTGGAGCACTGGGAAATATTTTATTGGGATATAAAGTCTTAAATGCCATTCTCCATGCATGGCTGAGGGCTGTGTGCCTTTTCATCAGCGAGCCCCACTGCCTGCTCCTGCATATTGATTCATGACTGAGTAGGAACCTTCAAGTCCCTTTGGTGGCTTTGGAGAGCATGATTGACACCCTGCAGGGCAGAGTTTGACTTCAGCTCCTCAGTGCCCAGAAACACAGAGAGCAGAGCTCAGGGCTGTAGGGACACCACTGAGAGGAGTCCTGTCCTTGCCAGGCCAGGCTGCAAGAGCCCTGGTACTTCCCACACCTCCATCATACCATTCCCTCTCCACTGATGCCATTAGCATTACCAAGAGTAGAGGGAACAAACCCCTCCCAGCTCCATCCTCATATCCTTCCCTCCTTGACCAGAATCAGAAAACAACCCCAATAAACAAAAAATGCCCCACACTTAATTCCTTGATTAACCCTGCAAAAGACCCTTTCTGAGGACATGGGGGACTGGGGATGTTCAGCAGAGCCAGCCCCAACCTCCTGAAGCCCCAACATAGACCACGTGGGTGTAAAGGAAGCTCTGCTGACGCCTCCAACCCCAGCAGACATTTAATGGTACTTGTACCAGTGCTAATTACATCTTAACATTTTCCCTCTGTATTTTGGTATTTATTTTGGAAAAGATCCTCCTTGAATTCATTTTCTTTCTCAGCTTTAAAACAATAACACCACCACGCTTGCTTTTCCCTTGGCTGTTTCCCTCATTATTATAACTCTGCCTTTCTGCTCCTGTACAGTCAGCAGAGGAGTTCAATCAGGCTGATGAGTAAAAGTGCATAATTTTATGGCTGCATATCAACTGCCTGTTATTAAACTAATCAATCAGCTTCAGTGCAGCTACCAGTACAGCACAGGAGAGGACAAGGCAGAGGAAATGTTATGCCATTATTTTTTCCAAAACGAAAAAAAAAAAAATACAAGCTGGCCAACCAAATTCTTCAGCTTGTCCTTCTCTGCAGGGAGAAATGACTTTGGTGAGTTATGGAGCAGGTGACCTGCAGCAAGATAGTGAGGAGTTTGCAGTGTCCTTCTGTCACCTGCAGTGCCAAGCCATAATGCTCAGCAATTCCCACGCTCCAGAGACCAGGAAAGTCAACAGCTGCTCTCCCATCCCATCTTGCAGTGTCCCACTGCAGGTGCCTCCAACATCCTCTAGCAAAGCATTTACGCATATGTGAAGTCAATCTCTTTGAAACCAGCAAGATCATCAGCTGCACCCATTTTTTTGGCCTTAGGGTCAGCAGTTTTGAAAGAAATAAGGGAGCTGATATCCAGCAGTCTAATTCCATGAAGTGATCTCCCCTGATGGTCCTAGTGAAACTTATGGGGTGGCAGAAGGAAGGAAGGAAGGGGTGCCTGAATCTTCTTTCCAGGAAGAAAGTAGACTACTTCATATATTCACTACCTGAAATGCAGAACCAACTTTCCCATCCCATTTGGGGCACAGCACACATTCCAAGCTATTGAAAGGCTGTTGAGGGCACCAAGGAGCCTCCTTGTCTGTTCTCTGTGTCCCTGAAGGGCAGGACAAGTAAGGGACATTATGACATTGCACCAAAGGAAATCTGAGCTGTGGATCAGGCAGAGTTCCTGCTAGGGAGGGGCAAGCAGGCACCAGAACACGTTGCCAGGAGGCTGTGGAGGTCTCTTAGAGGCAGCCCTAGATTTTGCTTCTTCTACATCAACATCTGTTAGGGCTGGGCCTGGTGTGGTTCTGATTGAAGCCACAGATGAGCATGATGGCCTTGGAGGTTCCTTGCAGCTCTAAGTCCATGGGAAAGACCAACCCATCTTTCCTTAATTTCCAAACGAAGGAGGAGAAGATGAAAGAGAGCTTTGAACCTTAGCACAAGTCAGTGGGATCTTCTATGTTAATAAACATGAGTGGAGGGAGGGAGAGAGGGAGAGGGAGGGAAGGAAGGAACTAAGGAAGGAAGGAAGGAAAGTCATTTGCCAGTTTGTCCCTCTCTCAACTGCAGCTGGCACACCTTGTTCTTCCCTCTCTCGGCCATATTCTCTCCATTTTCTACAGATAAAGAGTCAAATGGCACAAAACAGAGCAGGCAAAGCTCTCTCTGCTGTATCCTCTAAATGCTTTCAGGCTTTAGCCTGGATGTGCACCCACAGAGGAAACGAAAGAGGTCCTCAGCCAGCCTGAGCATCCTTCCCCTGTTAACTGTATTCACTTATCCAGATTAAAGTGCACTGGCTCCTTCTTGGGTTATTATTTATCACTGGTTTTACTGTCACATCCACAGGTGCAGCCGCTCTGTCCCGGGCACTGCGGATCGTGCAAATAAACACATTCCCGGGGCTGGAGCTCGCCGCACTGACTGACCGAGAGTAACTCGCTATGGACCCGACCCAGAGGCTCTTCCCGGGCAGGGAGAGCAGCTCTGCACAAGCCCCCACGCCGTCCTGCTGGTCAGGGCTCGGCAGCGGGGGCTGCGGGCTCACAGCTGACGTCCTCCCCAGCCCATTTCCCCCGGCTGCTGCCAAGCCATTGGCACAGCACTTCTCGAAATGAATTTTCTGGAAAACAAATTAAAGGAGGGGGTTACATCACGCCGCAGACGGTCCAACCAGCGCTGGGGCTGCACTGACAAACGCTGCCTGTATTTTGGGCTGCGCCACATTGCTCGCAGCTGCTGCTGGAATCTGCAGCTCGCCCTCTAAATATACTGTAACAATACACTGATCAAAGCTGCTCGATGTTATTGTCTGCTCTCTGATGGACGGTGCGGAGCAGGGTCTCCCGGAAACCTCCGGTTACTGAGGTTTTTCCCTGTGCCAAGCCACAGACAAACAAAATCAGGGAGCGGGGCGGGGAGCGGGAAGCAAAGGAGACTCCAGTGGGTGTTACGGGAGCACAGGCGAGGTCTCAGGAGTCAGGAAATTCCAGTCTCTGCAGCCTGCTGGTCGGAGTACATGGAGGGCAGGGGTAAGGAGGAGGGGACACGACATGCTGCCTGCTGGGAAATCATCCTGAGCTCTGCTGGGACCTCAGTGACCTGGGCTCCCTCCCCAGCACTGCCTCATCCTCCTCCTGCAGCTTTGGGCATTTCACCTCGGGTTGTTTTGGCAGGAATCATCACCCTCCATCAGCCGTGCCCATACACCAAGGGCTTCCTTGGGAAACTCAGTGTGCCCCAAACCCCTTCCTCTATGTGATGCTAGTAAATAATGCAGGGATTAATTCCCTGTGCCAGAGTCACAGCACAGCTGTGTGAGGGCACGATAGGGCCAGCACTGGGATGGGGGTCTCTGCTTTTTCAGGGTCCACCAAGTTCCCAGTGGGAAGGAGCCATGCTAGCCCACACCTTTGCTTGTGCAAAACCTTTAGCTATCAATTCTCCCTCCCCTCAAATCTTTATTCAGGTGAGCTCATCGGTGCTGCCATGGAAAACAAGCACTGCTGCAAATGAGGAGTCATGAATAATCATGTTGGCTATTTTGAAAAGCTTTTTTGCTCTGCATAAGAGATCCGAAGAAGATTTGCTTTGAAATAGAAGAATAGTCCTTTGAAATGTTTGGTTTAGTCTCTAATCTAGAGATGATCTATAGCATCTCACACCAGCAGAGCAAGTCCCCTGCCTTGCACTGCTGCTGGGTCAGGCAGGGAAGGAGAGAGGATGGGGCAGCACCAACTTCTGATCATCCATCTTCTTGCCATTGGCTTTCTGTGGGACATTGGACTGAACTTGCTCTGCCTCAGCTCTCCAACTGCAAAATGGGGAAAAGTGCCATGTACGTGGAGATTAGGATTTTACAGTTGATGCACTATCTTAGACAGGCTGGGAGAGTTGGGGTTGTTCAGCCTGGAGAAGAGAAGGCTCCAAGGAGACCTTAAAGTACCTTCCAGTGCCTAAAGGGGGCTTACAAGAAAGCTAAAGAGGGGCTTCTCACAAGGCCATGTAGTGATGGGACAAGGGGGAATGGCCTTAAGCTGAAGAAAGGTTTATCTTAGATATTAGGAAGAAATCCTTTATTAGAAAAGTGATGAGACACCATCCAAACTGTGGCTTTCCCATCCCTGGAAGCGTTCAGCGTGAGGTTGGATAGGGCTTGGAGCAACCTGGTCTAGTGAAAGGTGTCCCTGGCTGTGGCAAGGGGTTTGAAACAAGATGGTCTTTCATGTCTCTTACAACCCAAGCTATTCTATGATTCCATGATTCCGTCCCCTATAGAGGAAACTCTAAATGGCTGAAACTAAGGAATGCAAACATTTATGTTTTTGCATAAGAAACCCCCAAATCCCAGTCTCTGCTTGTGCATTAAGTGCTCCAGTGAGAGGTTTCCTGTTGCCTGTTTCTGTTTAGGCTGGGTACATGCCACCCCTTATTGACAGAGATAATTTCATGCTTTCCCCCCTGCCCAGTTTCTTCTCTCACTGCCCAATACCCCTAAACCAGGAATTAAGGATACAAATGCAAAATCTCCAACTTTTCTTTAATTTCTTTCCTGTGAGCACTCAGTCCAGCTCTCCAGCCTGCCCTATCTGCCTGGGAACCCCCCCAAAAAGGGAGAAAAATGAAAATGGAGAAAGAGCTTGCCTTTCTGTAGTTAAGCCTTTAGGAAAATATTTCTTTTGCTACCTATTTATTAGTATTCTGGGAAAGTGTTATCAAAACAGTTACTGGACCATGGGAAGCTTCTTTTTTTTGCTGAGAATAAGAGATTTTTGGAGAGCTGCCTCCAGTAGCTTTATGCACTTCTTTTCTGAGGAAAGTTTTCATTTTCACAATTTCAGTGAAGGATGACTGTCATGTTGGGCCACATGGTGCATGTCTGGTCAAGGCAGAGCACAGACATGCAGGGCATGTTCTCGGTGTGATACTCTTTCACTACACCTCCCCTTGAACCCAACCATCTGCCACCATGTCCAGTGATTTGAGCCAAAGAAACCACCTTCAGAAAATAACACCAGACCCAACTGATGTCATGAAAAAGGAGTAAAAACATGGGAGACGTATAACCTGAGAGAAAATGGGAGGAAGAAAAATGCAAAGAGCAAATATCTGGAGCATGATCTGATAACCACAAAGCAGCAGCCCCTTAGTTGTGAATGGCAAAAAAACCCCAGAAAGCTGGTAAAATTTGCAGATAGTGTGAAAACAAAGATAGGTGGCTAATGGCCATGGGCACAAGCTGGTTGTGCAGGCAGGTGCTGATGGCTGAAGTGGGAGCCCTAAGCAACTAATTTCAGTGTGGCCACAGGAAGAGGCAGATGCTTTGGAGCAAGGGATTTGGGTCACACCTAGGACATGGTGGGACACATCCTGGAAATCAGTGACTCAGAAGCAAATTGAATGGTCCTGGTAGACAATTGCTTGTGTTTGAACTCCCAGCAACGTCTTAGCCAAGAAGGTTGGAGTAATCCTTGGCTGCACAGCCGGCAAATATGAAGTGGGAGTGCTGAAGTGATATTATCTCTGTAAACAGCATTAGTGAGACCATTTCTGAAAAGTTATGTCTAGCCCTGATGTTCACATGTCCAAAAAAAGATCTTAAGGAAACAGTGAAGATTCCTGTGAGAGCGATTTCAGGCATTGAAAACCTGCCTTAGAGAGAGAAAAACATATCCAAGGAAAAGATGAAGTGACTTTACTCCCGGTTACCAACATCAGCACGGGTATAAATGCTGGAAATAACACCAAGAAAAGCTGTAATGAGATAGAACCTGAGAAACTCAGATGAAATCCAAGTGAGAAATCTTTACCAGTTGTGCAGAGGTCAGGTTTCTCCCACCCAGTCCAGATGACCACCCACCATCCAACATGGCTAAATGTTGGCAGGTTTTTCATGCCAACTACTGAACAAAGTGGGCAAGATCATGTCTGATTGCCTTTGGCTCATTGGTTTTCTGACCTCGTGTTTAGAGAAGGAAATAGGACTGGCTTTTGGTGCAAGACTGGAGGCCACACTACTGCTACCATCCAGAGATGTGGATGGACCTACTGCTATTGCTATAGGTCATTGTTTTGGGGGAGATGTGGTGGGACTGGGTCAATCACAGCACACAAAGTCACCTTGTGTGTTGAACAGAAGGCTGGCTCAGGGTGATTTTTCTTAGATTACACAGCCAAAAAGGTACAACCAAGGCAATTGGGCACGAAAGCCCTTTTTTTTTGACAACTGTTAAAAAGCATGGAGTAAAACAGATGGGTCAAAAGCTTGTTGACATTGATGGGGATCTTTCCAAGCATCTTCAGTGGGGTTTTGGCTTAGGTACATATGCTCTTGGATATCAGTAGACTGATCTCAACAGCAAATGAAATGGCCCCTGGATGTCACTGCTGTGCTACAGTAGAGAAGCAGAAGAATCTCATTCTATGGGATGTAAAGAAGATGGAGTTAAGACCCAGAGGAAAGGCCTGGATAACTCAAAGCATTGGCTCAGGCCTTTGGTCTGCCTCCAGCACAGATTGCAAATGACTGCAAGTTATCATCTGACAGATGCTCTGTCATGGCTCCAGTCCATTTCCTACTGCACAAGTCTATACATCACAACCAGTGCTGTCGTCAGGCCTGCATGGTCAAACCAGTCTTGGCTGCTGATTTTTTTTGCAGTTTCTCCTCTTTCTTTTTTCAGTCCCCTCCCTTCACCAGGAAAAAAAAAAAAAAAGAAAGAAAAAAAAGAGGAAAAAAAAAAAGGAAAAAAAAGACAAACCCCAAACAAACCCCAATCCTCTATCCCCAATCCCATAAATTTAATTGATTTCAATGTAAGTTCTGAGCCTTATGGTCTCATAGAAGATGTAGGAAACCAATTCATTGATGTCTCCTTCAGTTTAAAAATTTTAGTCTGAGAGATGCTGCTATTCTTAGCAGGTTGACAACAATGAAACCTAATGATGACATTTAAACATATTCTTTCTATTTAACAGTTTGCCTGGGGTTTAATTTGATGACATTTAAACATATCATTTTATCAACAGTTTGCCTGGGGTTCAGTTTGATAGAAGGCCTTCAGATGAGTTGCTTCCTCCTGGGAAGGCACGGGACTCAATTGTTTGGGGTAGAGGAGAGATAAGAACCCAAATTCCTCCCATTACCCCCACAGTAATTCTCCTGAGGGAAATATGTGTAGTCAGCACAAGAACTTGTGGGAAGTGCAAACTCTCAGGGTGGAATACAATAGTTTGAATTTAATCTGAGAATAAGCAAGACTAGGAGGAGTGGGCCGATTGCATCACTCATTTCCCTGTTGGCTCCATTAAAAACCTTTCATTCAGCTCTGAAATTTCTGCTGAATTCCTGTCCACTGCACTAAAGTAAAGCAGCCTTGCCTCAAAATTGACTTTGACTTTGCAAACAAGTCTGCAGGAATTCCTACCCAGCTGACCACTGTCATTTATTTAAGCAGCTCAGTACAGGATTAAATAGCCCTGGAGCCTGCGATGGCCTTTTATCTTGAGAAGTGACTGTTCCAGGTAAGAAAGAGAGATGAAGCAGCGGGAGATGTGGAATTTCTCTCACCTGACTTCATATATCCACAATGCAGACATTTCCAGCAGAGCCAGTCACCCCAGGCTCCCTTTGTAGTCAGCAGAAACGGGCCCTTTTAGGGCATGATTCATCTGTCCTATTTTCAACATCTGTGTCGGGTTGTGATAAATTACAACCAGGAGTTCAGAGCCTGCACAATTAAGGGCCTCATCCAACTGTCCCCAAATATGCTATTCTTGGAGATGTTCTGTGTCCTCCCTCTCCACCAGATTCTGTTCTCATGTTGCTCCTCCCCAGACCCACTGGAGGGACGTCTCTGGTTCCACGTGTGGTCCAAGAGGGCACAAGATACCTGTGAGGCTGTGTGGCCTCTCTTTTTTTGCCTTATTAAAGCTGTCACTCCTAAAATCTCTGAGATTTATCATCTAATACTGGTTATGAATTCTACAGGGTGGTAAAGATTCAACTCAGGGTTGACAGAGGAAAGTATTCAGATATTTGGGACCCTCTCTGGGTCAAGGGGAGGCAGCTGCTTAAGTGCCTTGGTGCTTTATTCTGTATTGAGATCCCAGGAAAAGTTTAGGAATATGAAGGACACTTTCTGGTTGACACTCAGTTCATTTGGCAGAAAGAGAGGACGATGCATTGCTGAATTACTTTGTGGGAGAATCTATATGTAATTATTTGGCTCTAAATGGGCCATGGAGCCTAATTCATCCATGGGAAGTTCTGTGGGAATTAATAATTACAACTCCATCTCAGTCTAGTTTGTGGGTTTTGCTCAGCAGGTACCACCATTTTTTCAGGCTCAAATACCTATTCCATAAGGAATATCAAGTGTGCCCTGGCCCATCTGTGTTGGGTTTTCAGTCACCCCCTCATATATGTTCTCTGAGAAACCTGTTCTAGGTGAAGATGTCCCTGCTTAGGGCAGGGAGTTGGACTAGATGGTCTTTAAAGGTCTCTTCCAACCCAAACCATTCTACAGTTCTATGACATTCCTGCCATGGTTCTTAGGTTTTCCAGCCACATGAAAATGCAATGAAAAAGAGAAACCACAGACATCCATATGTTGATTCCAAGCCTGTCTGCCCTAAACGTGGACTGCCTGCCTCATAACCCTCCCTGGACCTTCACCAATGGCCTGGAACTGTTGATGTTGGCTCTGACCTACATCAAGGCACTTTCATCTATTCTTTTTTCCAACCCTGTCCTGGAGGACTTCCATGACTCGGGACTTCACCTCCAGCAGTGGGCTCATGGGTGCTTCCAGCATCATTGGTGCAGCCTCCATGTACAGCTTAGGTGCTTCTGAAAACCCCATCATGCATCCTGCACCCTGAGGTGGGTTTGTCCATCCATTTGCTGCTGCCACCTTCCCCTGATTCTCCACCTGGGAATGCACACTGGAGAAGACCCAGAGGTAGGACAGGAGCATTCTAAATGGCCAGCTTTGTCTGTGGCAGAACTCTAATTACAGTGTAGTTATATTGCAGTTGCTATGCAAACAGACGCTCGTTTTGCTTTTCAGCATGTAATTATCACTAAATCATCGAGGTGGAGGTTTAACTACCTAATTCATTTACTTTCTTTGCCCCTTGGCGCTCTCACTACATCAGCTGTCGAGACCTGACCATCCAGAGGAGGCTGTTTGCAGGATGCAGCCATGTGAGCAGTGCCCTGGGTCTGTGAATATCCAAGTGCCCAAGGAGATAACCACAGCCAAATGCTGTAGATTGCACTAACTCAGATCTACCAGGGCTCAAAATTAAAATTGCTGCTGTTCAAAACCAAGCTTATTTTTTCCCCTTACAAAAGCTACCAGTGCACACCCCAGCCCTGAGTCCTCCTGCTAACAGAGCATTTCATCCTGAGAAGAGGCTGAGCAGCAGTCAGTGACCCACAGCAGCCGTAGGACGGACAATGGAAGGTCAGATTCCCCAGGGGCTGCATTAGCTGTAGGAAAATGCTCCTCCAGAGGAGACAAGAGTCATCCATCACCTGCATGTAACTGCTCCCATCTGGACTCTCCGTGGGGTTTGGACCTGCAACCCCCACACTCCTCCGTTGTGCACATTAATAGCAATGTCCCCTACCCTGGGGGTAAGGCAGAGGAGCTCAATAATTAACTTTGCTGTGAGCTGGGTCCTGGACAACAACAAAGATCCCCTTAACCAAGACGTTTTAGCCTGAATCTTCTTGGCCCAGGAAGGTTTTAGGTTTGCCTGCACATAAACCACGCACAAGGACATCCAAACATCCACAGCAACATTCCTCAACTCCACAGGATTGGGAAGCCATCGCCTCATGCCCTGCACATGTTCCCTGTCCTTTAGCATGGTGTCTACCACAACAATTACTTTTGCAGCACAGACACATGTTGAGCTGGCATCAAACCACTGACTCGGAGCTGAACAAGCTCCAGAGCCATTAACAACCTCTGGAATTGTGCAGCCTCCCTGCTGTCTGCCTTTTACGATCCCTTAAATTGTCAGCTAACAAGATGGTGGGGATGTCGGTTTAATGATCATTAGCAAGACCCAATTAGCAGGGAAGTGTAATGAATCCTCAAATGCAAGCTTGCTAATTTAAATACAGATAATTCATGGCACCAGTTGAGTGCTTAAACAAAGATTTCAAAGGGCTTTCTGTGTCAATAATAAGGACACAAGCCTGATCGATCTTCATGAATGACAATGGATTGGACTCTTTGGCGTGTTTGTGAGAAATTTAACACAATTTGTCTGCAGCAGCAAATGCTTCGATAAATGTCCAGTTAAGAAACAGTCAAACTTCCAAAACCATTTATCAGATTATCATGCATGAAGAAGGGGTGGAAAGCAAAGAGAGAGAGAGAGAGAGAAAGAGGGATCTAAGTACAGCTGCAGAATTTATTATCTTTTTTTTACTCTGAAATCGTATTTCTTCCTATTACTCATGTGACTGGGTCATTTTACCAACTAATTCCTGCATCTCAGAAGCACTCAGTATCACAAGGCACTAGGACTTGGAGTCCAGGCTGTCAGCTGAACTTGGGAAGTTAATGGGCCAGGCAGCTTGCGTTGGCGGGAAGCATTCCTGGAGAAAACATCTTGATAAAAGAAAAAACATCCAAAGAGTGACAAATGGCCATATGAGGCCAGAGACAGAGCAAAACCAAGACACTGGAAAGAAAATAGCACTGGGAGCAAAATAGAGGCACATAAAAATATATGTTTATATATACATATATGTGTTTAATAGAAAGCTCTCAATAAAAAGAGCTCAATAAAAACAGGCAACCCGGGCATGAGGGATGCTGAGGCAGCTGTGGTTTTAGGCAGATTTATCTCAGAGTGGGGTGGGGTAGTTTGAAACTTGCAGGGGAAAAAAAGCAGAGAAGAAGTCGATTTAATAAAATAACTATGAGCGGGAAAATGTGAGGGAGAAGGGAAGGTTTTACAGCTGGCAGGCAAACGAAAAGTCTGAGCAGATCCTTGTGAAAAGGATGGAGGGTTTAGCTCCCTTTTTTTCAGCTGTTCACATCTCTCTCATGGCCTGAGTGCTGCGAGAGGCTTTGCCCCCGAGATCAAAGCTCTCCAAACCTGGGAAGGACACGCGTGGTGCAGATCCATGGGCTGTTTGGGATAATTTGGAGCTCATTTCTCTCTGTTCTCAACCCCATCTGCTCTCCAGCACTGCCCTGGGTGCCATGTGCTCCCTCCCCCTCCTAGCTGGGGTTGCACGTGTACTGAGGACCTTTTGAAATTCCCCCTGTAGAGAATAGGAGGGTGAAGGTGTAACTCCTGATGTGTGGGACACCCTGTGGGATGAAATGCACATTGTCCATGGGAAACCAACCCCGTTTGGCTCACAAAAACCAGTGCTGAGCTCCTTGTTTCCCTTCTCATATCTGACCAACAAGGTGATGAGTGAGCCACCTCACATCTCCTGACTCCCAGAGCACCCTGTGAGGAGGTTACAAATTAACTTCCCTCAGCAGCTTTGCTGACCTTGAGCAGACAAAATTCAAGGGCCAGTCCTTAGCAGGGACCAGTCTTCAGTCTGAGATACTAAATTAGTAATTGTGAATTCTTCTTATCATCTATTCTTGCATGTCTAAAAGTCACATTTAGAGCCTTTTAGCTGAAAATGGAAACCCGTGATTCTCCCATCCTCACAGGAGTGACTCCTATGGTTGGAGTTTTGTGAAAACATAAAAGAAAAAAATGGGACCCTCATGAAAGTCAAAGGTAAAATTCCCATTGCCTTCCAGAGTCCTATCCTTCACTTTCCACCACCACAGTAGCCTGAACTTCTAGACAAAATCATGAGGCTTGCAATAGTCAAGTTGCAGTATCTTTCATAACCTTGACTCAGAGCTGAGCCCCAAAACTCTCTCTTCAGGAGTCCTGGAGATCGAGAAAATTCCTTATTTTCTCCTTCCAGGGAATATCACCCTTGCCTGACTTTCTTAGACTCATCATTAAGGCTGGAAAAGATTTCTAAGATCACTGAGTCCAACTGTATTGGCACTTTGTTGGTCCTGCTGGCAGATCAAGGGTTCTCTGAGTTGGATTTATTTTGTGCAGTAGCACAGGACTGTAAAAAGTGTTTTCAGACTTTTGGAGGATTGGCTGAGTTGTTCCCAGAAGCCAAGGTCTCTCATTTTCTCTAGAGACATGTGTATTCTTGCCCATTTGGAAAGCTTTTAGTTGGTCAGAGGAGCAGTAAATAAGGTTTTACTGACAACACCAGTTCTGGGAGCGATGATGGATTGTCACCACAAGAGTGTAACTTCTCAGTGAAATAAACTACTGTTTAATGAAGAAATGCTTCTGAGAGTGACCGTCGCAGTTCATCCCAAGCCATGTGCTATCTCTTTGGAAAGGTTGCAAAATGACAGACCTGAACAACATATTAATTGCCAATATCTTTATATATATGAGATTCTGAAAACACTTGATAATCTAACCAAAATTAAACTCTCTGCTTTTGGGTTCAGTCTTATTGGTCTGAAAGCAGAAAGAAGAAATTTCATATCCTGGCATGTGATTTATGGGTAAAGGTGCTCATATATGGAATCTGGGACTTTGAACTTTTCATGAGAAATAGTTTTCCCATCTGTAATCCAGGGGCATTTCTATCAGCTACTTTATAACTATGTAATAGCTGCAAAATATAAAATGAGTCCGAATAACTATTAAGGAGGTGGGATTTTCCTCTAATCAATTAACTTTTGAAAGCTTTCATCCTTCCACAGCTCTTTTAGCACCCATCCACAAATGGGATTGCTCATGTGAAAAAAAAAATTATACATGAGTTTTTCCCACAAGCCTTGATGTTGTGATGGATCTTTCTTTTCAATTAATTTGAAAAAAAAGCCCCATATATTTATGTGTATGTGATTGGCATCACTGGGACTAAGGACATTCCATTATTTTTTCCTCTTGTGAGCTATATTAATAACATCAAGACAAGTCTGCTCTTAGGGAAAATCTCCTGATGCAAGTGAAAGTGAGGCCTTTGATCCATGAACCTTCTGCCCCACAAGAATAGCTCCCCAAGCTTGCTTAGTCTACTGAAATGGGAGCCAGGATGGGATACAGCTGCTGTCTGCACATTTATCTCAGGGGTAAACATGAAAGATCAGACAGAGCAAAATTAAGGGCAAATGAGCTGAAAGTGAGTCAATGAAACTGAGTGGTTACGAGAAGGTTTCTGACTACCAGAGCACTGCTGTTATGGGACAGCCTCAGGGGAAAGGAGAGGGGGCCAGAAAACCTTTGCTGGTTTAACACGAAGCCTGGATGTCTCTGCAAGTGCCTTCCAGCTCCCCAGCCCTTTGTTTTTCGCTTTCTGGCTCATCTGGAGGTTGGTGAGTTACGTAAAGCTTCACTGTCCTTCCCAATAGCCTTGGGTCCTTGGAGAAGGAGCCGTGTCCCATGGCTGGCACCTGGGACTGGGTGTTTCCAAGAACACTCAGACACTGCGTGGGGAGCTGTGTGAGGAGCAGGAGTGAGGATGAGTTCTTGCCAGCATTTTATCTTGCCAGTTGGCCCTGCCTCCTCCTCTCCTGTCCTTACTGCTTCCTGCACGGAGCAGCGGCCTTGGCCACTGAATAATGGAGGAGGGAGGAAACCCCAGAGGAATTGAAGAGGGCAGACTGCAGAGGTTAAATAGAATAGCACAAGTCATTGAGAGCCTCAGCATCCCCTGAGGCTGGGTCTCTGCACAGTGCAGGGGGTGGCAGGGATGGATGGATGGATGGATGGATGGATGGATGGATGGATGGATGGATGGGGCAAGGATGGCTGTCACAGCACAGCTGGACAAGAAAGGACCTACTCAGGTGCAACACCCCAAGATGACCATCCCCCAGCAGCCACAATACTCTGTCCCACTGACACCCCACAGCTACACATTCCTCCCCTCCCAACAGTCTCTTCCCCCAAGTCCAGCTTTGCCTCTCCGTTCCAAGGGTGGTCCTGTGGATTTCAGAGCCCAAGCCCCTCACATCAGCAGCATCTCTTTGAAAGCTGAATGTGCCTGTGAAAGTGATCAGAGATGCTCTTTGAAGAGTCGGCAGAATTTTTCATTACAGATTCCCAGCTGCATTTTCCTGCTAACCTTGCATTCCTGAGAATGCAAAGTGAGACGGGAACGTATGTATGGAGAACATGTTACCCATAGCACAGGCTACTTCCACAGCCAGGAAAATATGTCCTGTGAGTTTCCTCCCTTAAGAAAGCCAAAAACCAAATCAGTTTTTCCCCCCGAATTTTCCAAACTCTCTCTGGGCTGTTCCTGACTGTGTAGAAAGCTCATATTTCATCCCAAAGCCCACAAAGGGCCCAGGATGGATAGCTATCACAATATTGCCATCATCATCCCTGCTGCAGCTAACATTATTTAATTCTTATTTATAGGCTTCAGCTCAGAGAGGAGCAGCTTGCAGTAGCACACACAGAGCAACTATTAAGTAACTGTGATAACCAGAAAGGTTAAAGTTCCTGGCAAGACTCATCACTCCTGTATTTGGAGGAAGAAATCAGCATCATTTTCTGTTATTGCAGGGCCCAACACAAGGTGCACAGCAATGGATAAGGGTGATTTTCCTGTATTTGTTGTCATGTTTCTCTAACCTCTACTGTGGGGAGCACAAGAGATGTGGTTTTGGGCATGGTGGGGATGGGGCAAAGGGAGTCATCCCCCAGGAGAAGGTGCAGAAAACTTGGAATATTCCAGTCCCCACTGCTCCTGAGCCATGATACCATCTCCTGCTCCCAAAACATGGTCTGCCCAAAACAGAGCCTCACAAGTCCACAGTCCTTGGAGGTGATGCCAAGACAAGGAAGGCAAAAAAAGTCTGGATGTGGTGTTGGGAAGGTTTCCCTAGGAAGGTGCCCCAGCACTCCTTGGGCACAAGCAGGATCAACAGTGCCCATGACCATTCCCAGAGCATATTCCTAACCACACAGTGGTGCCAGGACTGTTATTGCCCCTCCAAATACAATCCATTGTTAATAATTATTCATTAGCAATAGTATTATCATCACTACTATTGTATGAACATATGTAATTAATTATTCAGTTTCTTAATTAAATACTTAATGGTGTTAATGGTTTAAATCAGGCCATCAAAGCACTTACAGCTTATATAAAACTCTGCCAGCTCTGAAAGTCATCCTCATCCCCACCAAGGGCTTCTGGCCTGATCCTGCCTCCTGACTTGTACCAGCCCAGGCATTTATGTAGCCACACCACAAACACAATCAGAGAAATTATTTGAATTAAAACCAGTGTGCTTATACTCACTATATCATCGCATTCACTCTGTCTTGGTGTGTGAAGTCATACAAACTAAAGAAAATAAAGAAAAAAAAAAGGTGAGATAGACAAATATGTTATGAGACAGATGTTCAGGATGCACAGCTAGAGCTGTGTTAGNCTCTGAAAGTCATCCTCATCCCCACCAAGGGCTTCTGGCCTGATCCTGCCTCCTGACTTGTACCAGCCCAGGCATTTATGTAGCCACACCACAAACACAATCAGAGAAATTATTTGAATTAAAACCAGTGTGCTTATACTCACTATATCATCGCATTCACTCTGTCTTGGTGTGTGAAGTCATACAAACTAAAGAAAATAAAGAAAAAAAAAAGGTGAGATAGACAAATATGTTATGAGACAGATGTTCAGGATGCACAGCTAGAGCTGTGTTAGTCAGAAGATGCAAAGCAACCAGCAGTCACCAAGGCTGTGAGATCAAATTCTGCTGACTTCCTCTGCTGCTCCTGTGCAAATCCTCTCCTGAGTTTTGTGAGCTTGATTTTGCTGTTTACTCACAGTGGTACAGTTGAGATGCCACCAGGGATCTGCAATATCCATGCCAGTACAATGCAAGAGCTGCAGGACATCTCCATCATCCTGGAGTTGTGGTGGGAGGCCAGGAGAGATATACCAGGGCATCACAGCAATGAGAGATCTCTGTGTGTGTATGGGCCACCATCCCTCATGCATCATGTCCAAGTCTGGAGTTGAAACCTGAATTGAACCTGTTATAACTAACATGCAGAAGAGAATAGAAGCAAGTGGGAATGTATCCAGCCATTTTATCACAGAGTCATAGAACCATGGAGTGATTTGGGTTGGAATGGAACTTGAAGATCATCTCATTCCAACCCCCCTGCAATGGGCAGGGACATCTTACACTTGACCAGGTTGCTCAGAGCCCCATCCAGCCTGGCCTTGAACACTTGTAGAGATGTGGTGTCAACAGGTTCTCTGGGCAGTCTGTTTCTGTGCCTCACCACCCTCACTGTCTTCTCCACATTGCACGGGAACATGGTTCACTCAGGACAGAAGTGAATCATCCAGCTCTTGCTGAAAAATGAGAGCTGAATCCATGACTCTCTTTGTACCTCTTCAGCACAGGATTTCCTCACAGGCAGCATAAATCTGGGGTCACACCACCTAAATTCTTGAGTGTTTGTGCTGTCTCCTGGGTTCCTGCCTTCCTGAGCTGCTTAGTATTGGTTTCTGTATTCACTGGTTTCTTCAGCAATTTCTGTTCAGTACTTTTCAGTGAAAGGAAATGACCTGCTTGCTGCCCTGTGCTGACAGATTTAACTCTCTGGCCTGCACTGTCTTCAGCTCATACATGTGCACATTCAATAAAACTCTTTAATATCTTTTCCCCTGCAACTCTGTCAGATGGCAGCACATTTTGATCACAGAGGGAATGCAGAACGTTTACATGGGTTGAAAAAAATGTTCAGCTAATTCTATGGCAGAGAAATTCCTGAAGGGCTATGAAAGGTAAAAACTGCACTTCTAGAAGTCTAAGAGCCACAAAGTGAGAGTAGGGACTGGTGTTCAAGGCAATGCCACTGAACGCTTGCCCTGCTCTCATATTCTTCTCCAAGCTCTTGATCCTTTGGTCTCAATTCCTTGACTCTTGGTCCCTTGATGGAGACAGGACCAGAGCTACAATGTGTGTGGATGTTCTTCACTCTCCACTGACTTCAGCAGGTGTCCTTTTGTGAAGTATCTCAACTTGCACCAACCCATCCCATTCCTTTGAAGTCAATGTCACTTCAGGGTGCAAGAAGCAGCCTCGAGGCACAACTGATCTCCTCTTTCATGTGTCTGTGCTATCTGGACTGCACAGACCACAGTGTGGTGGAGACTGGGAAATGCACCAAGACAGAAAGGGCCATTGCATATAGGTTGTCAATTAACTCTAGGAATGTTCTGAATAAATTAAATTATGCCACAATCTGAAACTAAACTGATCCTTAATTAAAAGATAAGATATTTTTTAATCCTCAGATGATTTAAACAACAAAAAAAAAAAGACTATGGGAATCACAGTAGCTCTCCTCAGTGGCTGAGCAGTTTCACAGTTAAGGGCCTGAGCAATGCAGTGTAATTTCTGTAGTGTAACTCTATAGCCCTGGCTTGAGCAGAGGTTTGCACAAGGTCACCCCCAGAGATCTTCTCCAAACCAAATCAAGGGCATGTAGTGATAGGACAAAGGAGATTGGCTTTGAACTGAAAAGTGAGAGATTTAGGTTGGATATCAGGGGTAAATTCTTCCATATGAGGGTGGGGAGGCCCTGGCACAGGTTGCCCAGAGAAGCTGTGGCTGCCCCATCCCTGGAAGTGTCCAAGTCCAGGTTGGACAGGGCTTGGAGAAACCTGGAATAGTGGAAGATGTTCCTGCCCATGGTAGGGGTTTGGAACCCTTCCTTCCACCCAAAGCCTTTCTATGACTCTACATTACTCCTTGTATTGTGAGCTCAGCTCTTGGATGCTGAAGGATCAGGATCTGGTTTGGAGACCTCAGTGATGAACAAGTGCAATAGTCAAGTGTGAAGAAGCAGGATGCAATGTACCAATAAAAAACCTGAACATTCCCTTTTTTATTGTTAAGGTTCATTTTGGAAAACAGGGACTGGGTTACTCCAGTACCTGGACTGTGGCCTCCACGTACAGAGGAGTCCTTGTTCCCAGGACCGGGAGTTTCTGTTTCCAGCTGAGTATGAGGACTTGGAAATCTGCCTTTTACCAGTCCCCAGTAAATTCTGGGAAGTACGGAAAAGACCCTTATTCCAGTCACTACAGACAAAAGAGATTTCTACACCCCTCAAGTTCCTGCTTTGTCTCGTTGCTTACCAGGGGATGTGCTATAGCACAAAGGTATAACTTATGGCTAAATAATGCACTTCAAGGAAACATAAATCACCACAAAAAGCCAAGAAAGAAAGACTTACACAGGCACAATCTGGCCCAAGGGAAACAGTGGGTTTTGAGGCTGCGAGGAATGAAATCTCAGGCCTGATACTTTCTTACAATGATTTAGTCCCACTGTCACTTGAGCAACTCCCCCTTTATTTCAGTTGTGCAAGTGAAGACTAAGTCTTAATAGTCATTTTTCCTTGACGGTCCCATATAACCTGTCTATTTCTTGATTTAAACTCAGATCTTTTTTCCCCATTATTAAAATGATCCCTTTCAGTCAAGGCCTTTTATAGGATGTTCTGCTGCAGTACAATAAGGCACATATTTTAAAACCTTTCCATAAAGCCAAAAGCACCACTATGGTCTGTGGCTGGGTCTGATCCTTTGCTTCTGGAGGGAGCTTTAATATCCTGGACATGACAGAGCTGCTCCTGATTTACAAACAAGGAAAGAAGCATACCTTCTTGCTTTATGGCCCATCACCTTGAGCACCAGCAGGTTTTGTTCCCTCAACATGAGAATTTAGGCTTCTGTGGGATGTTGACTTGGACTTTTGCCTCAGCTAATGTCCTAAAACAGTCTGTCTCCATAAAAATTCTATAACAAACTGCCCCCTCACGTTTCACATATCCCTCTTTGCAATGAGCTCCTCCTGCAATGAGCTTCATCATATTTCACAGGGCTGAGTTTCCATCTCTGAAAACCTGAGGATAGCAATTTTAAGACAGCTTCCCTTGTAAACAGCAAACTTTTATGTTTTTCATAATGGCTGCCCTGTTATATCTTAAAGCCGTAATTATTTCTCAGATTTTTCCCCTCTCAAATCCAAAATCTGTTGCAATAAACAAAATTCAGTGATTAAAGAGGCTGTACTCTTTCCTTCACTAAGAATTTTTTTCAGCATTTTTATTTAAAGACCTATCTTTCCCCAGCTGTAAGGATTTTATGGGTGTACTCATAGAAAGGATCAGGATAGATATGCAAAGTTAAAGCTTTATCAGCTCACATGGAAGTTTTTATATTCACACTTCTACTCTGGAAATTGAAAGTCATACCATCTTCTCACAGATATAGTTAAAAAATTCCTTTGCCTTTCAGTGTGTCAGAAATTCCAAAAGGAAAATTACAAAGCTCGCCCAAAAAGTCATAAGGAACCTATTTTATATACAGCTTTTTTCCCCAAGAATGCTGTAGGTTTAGGGTAATTACTTGTTCTTGCTGTTCTGTGGGTTAAAATAAACGGTGACTGTAGTTTGTTTGTCTTATAGCCCAACGTTAAGGTCTTTGCATATTTGATTTTAACTGGAGTTGGGCCTTAGAAAGAGCTGATGGATTAAGAGTTTAACACCATTTAATCCCTTCAAATCTTTTAGTAGGAGTCTGTGTAGTTTGCAGATGGTTTTGGTTGTTTTGGGGGTTTTTATTTTGGTTTCATGTTGTAAACCTGGGGCTGGAAACTGGAGCTAGGAGCCCAAATCCTGGTCTTGCATCGCCATGTATTTTCTGGGTGGTCTTGAAGGAAACTGTCTCATATTTCTTGTCTTGATGACTGGGTAGGGATGGTCCCCTCCCCTCCTGAATATTCCCACACCACAGGACACTGAGCAGAGCAGCTGCACGGGTGGGAGCAGCCTGTGGGGCTGGAGGGCTCAGGGTCTACAGTCAGAGATTCAAAGACTCAGAAAACCATAAATAGTTTGAGTTAGGAGGGACCTTTAAAGGCCATCTAGTCCAACACCCCTGCCATGGGCAGGGACACCTTCCACCAGACCAGGTTGTTCCAAGCCCCATCCAACCTGACCTTGAATGTTTCCAGGGATGGGGCATCCGACACCTCTCAGAAACCTGTGCCAGTGTTCTCCC
>VYZS01098063.1:7147-21869 GCA_013400695.1 Neodrepanis coruscans
TTACAAATGGAGCTATTCTGATCCCATTAACTGAACAGTGAGGAGAGCATTTGAATCATAGACTCCAGAGCCTAGTGAACCCCTGATCTCATTAAAAGCAAAGCTGGCAAGACTGTACCATTGGGGTGCCACTTTGGGTGTGCATTTGAACTTAGGACTGCATCCAAGGGACAAATGTTGAGTGGAGATGGGAATGAGACATTTGGATGATGTCCCTTACACCACATCCACCTGTGCCTATGAACTTCTGATCCTTTCTATGAGACAAATCTCAGCAATTTATGAAGATGCCAGGGGGCTCAAACCACCAAAGTGAGGCACAGAAGGAAAATAAAAGAGCAGACAACTTAAAACCAAGTAGATTAATTAAATAATCTATATATTTACCAGTGATAATTCTACCGTAAAAGCCTCCAGGGTTAGACATTTTAGAGGGATTTTAATTCCGCAATTTGGAAGGTTTGGAGCCCTGAGGATTGTTATTCTTTTTTCGGTTTTCAAGTGATTTTGTGGAATTGTCATGGTACAGGCTTTGTCTTTTGGGCTGTTTGCCGTCAATACAAACATCTGTCAAGGACAAGCTGTAAGATACTCCCACTGTTGTACTACATCATGTAGTTCATTGATTTTTGTAGTGCTTAATGGTCTAGAGGTACACACACTGATCAGGAAATTAGGAAATCTGGATTATATTTGCTGCTTTATCAAAACCCTGTCCCTTTTCTGTAACTAAAATAAGAGACTTGTTCACCAAACTTTGCATTTTCTTGTGTGACCTACTGCTATGGGAAAAAATATTCTGCGTAAGAATTAAGTATTGAATATTAGGAAGGTCATGTATTAATTCTGGATGTGGGTAAATATGTTGTACTTATACACTAGGTAACACCAACTCTGAAGACGAACAGAAAATTAAAAAATATACAGATCTCATTTACCCTTACCCTCCTTCTTCTTTGTCCTAAGTGATCTCCTTAAAAATCTAACTTCTGCCCCATTTTACATCTTTATCTTTGGGAAATATGAGCTCAAATACATTTTCCTGTTCTCCCTACTCGTTCTTTTCCCATTTACATCTCCACCTAATCCCTAGCAAATGTTGTCAGAAATGCGAGTCTAATATCCTATTTGACTGGTAGGCTTTTCCAAAGCAAGCATGGCTTACTGGAATTGTAACATAATGAGAATAGATAAAGAGGCGTAAAACTGTTAATTTTCCTGCAAGGAAAATGAAAAAGTTCAAGACAAAAATATCAGTAAATCAGCTGTTTAAGCAGAAGTATAAGCTGTGTCCAAACTCCAGATGTCCGTTTTTATGTGGAAAAAACCGCCATCAAGGTTCAAGACAGTGACACTGCAAGTGTATCTTGAGCCTGAGGAAGTTCAGTATTTTCCTGTTATGATATCCCTGTCTCTCAAACATTGTCTGAGTCTTCCAGCACAACAGAGAAAAATCACAAATCCTATAGAAAAAGCAAACCAAAACAAAACCCACACAGTTTTTTATTTCTCTTCTTTTTGGATAAAAATACAGCAATCTTTCTACACTAAAAAGGAACAGGGACACAGCTTTATGTTTTGCTTTTAGGCACTTTAGGGAAAGAACAAAGCAAAGGCAAACTAAATGCTTAAACTAAATGAGAGTTAAACTTACCTTTGGGGAAAAGGGAATCAGAAACTAGAAACAATATTTGCTCTAATCAGTGATGTGCTATAGATAAGACTGTTTTGTCCTAGGCTCCAATAAGTCCTTTGTCCATGAGTGCTCTCACAGGAGGGGAGGAGGAGAAATCAGCCAAATAAGTAACATCTTCTGCCATTTAAATTATAAAAATTTTGCATAGCCAAGGTGAGGTGAAAGAACCTTTTTATTTTTTTTTTTTCAGAAAGCTGCAAATATCATATTGCTGTGAAAGGGATTATCTTTTTGATTTTTCTTCTTTAAGTTATCATATATTCTTGCAAGAATATGTCTGACGAGCCCTGGATGGGTGGGGTGGGTGGTGGAAATGGCTCCTTTATGGAGCAAGGTGCTGAGCTTGCTCAGAGGAGCAGAATAGCCATGTGACAGATGGGAGTGGTTGACTCAAAGGTGATGTGAAGGCTTTCCCAAGAAATTGGGCAGTTTAAGCTGCTGGATAGGGCATCATTGTAACCCAAATATAAAAACTGCAAGGAAGAATGGGCTAGGCTGGAGTTGGATTTAAACATTTTTCCTTTCCTTTTTAGGCAGGAATTTGGGGTAGTTTTTTGGTCGCTTGGTTGGTTTAGTTTGGGGCTGGGAGAGAAGAGGGTGCTATTATTTATTTATTTAATCTGTTACCTATTTAGCATATGCTTTTTTAAAAGCTTCTCGTTTTTATTCAGGTAAAGTTATTACTTTTTTTTCCTACCTTCTCCAAGTATCTTATCTAAAAAATGTGCAGAGCAACCTCAGCTGCACCTGCAGCTGCAGTTCTGTTTCTCTCACAGTTATGCTTTCCTGGAAATGGGTAGGTACAATTTCCTTTAAAATGTACTCTCTTTTGGAAGGTAGTAGTATTGCGTTATTTTGACAGTATAATTGTACAATGAGTGTTAGAGCTAGCAGAGCCTGTGGAACATGTCAGTATACCTGCATACTGCAGAAATACTTTCTATTTTAATAAATCCAGTTCATTGCAGGGGCAAAAATTATTCTCATGGAGGAGTATTTTAGAAAGGGATAAGTCATTGCTCACAGCAATGTTTAGTCCTTATCCAGAGAGTAGATGTGTGTGGGATAGATCTGAGGGAAAAAAAAAAAAGAAAACATCTCAAATTTCCCTCTACTCTGTTGCAAAATTTTAGAGAGAGACTGCCCATATCCACCCTTGGCATGTCAGGAGTTCTGGGATGACTGTATCTGCATTATGGGTTGTTTTCTTAATTTTTCTCAGGGAAGGATTACAGAGTTGGATGAAAATAACCTATTATGCTACTCCTTCCCTTTTCTGAGGCAGCATCTCAGTTTAGAGACAATCCAAGTATCTTTCCTAAGGTCTTCAGAGGCCACACATCAGAGCTACCATGGAGCTAACACCTTCTGTGCATGGTAGGGTTGATTTTTACGGAAAGAGGCTACTTCTCTTTACGCAGCAGAATAGACAATGAGGGCCAACGATAACATGCATCCACTGCACAGCATGAAAGAGGTTTCTCTGTAAAGACTGTTGTTTGTTTTCCTCTATGTCTTCTCAGCTGCCAAACGCAGATTTCTGCTCCTTCTGTCTCATCACCAGCTCCCACTCAGTGTGTCTCCTTAGCATGCTCTGTGATGGTGACACACACTCCACTGAACCCTGCTGGAGTCTGAAATTCCCCAGCATGAGACAAATAAACAGCCTCTTTTTTTNACGCCCTTTTTTTTTTTTTTTTTTTTTTTTTTTTTTTTTTTGCTTTTTTTTTTTTTTGTCTTATTTCCCAGACTGACATGCTGTAAAATAAAATAAACAAGAATTTTGAAACCTACGTTGATCAACACTGGTGTGGTATGCAGAAAATATGTTGTGAAACAAATGCTTTGAATTAGGACAAATGCAAAGGCTTAGGGCTGATTAATAGCTACTGCAGTAAAAGACTTCTGAGAATTTTTTTTCAGTGCTTTGGGCCAGGATAGAATTTCAAATATATTAATTAGCAATAGTGTGCATGTTTGTTGCTGAACCACTAAGCAAAGGAAAGTAAGTGCTCGAACAAGCCAAGAAATGCTTTTGGATATTCTGTCACAAAGAAATCAAAGCAAGCGTAACACTGTCAGACTCCCGGATTAATTGGTCTGTAGGAGTGGGTAACTTTGAAGATAGGGGAGAATGAAAGACTGATAGATTTCACTTGCTAGTCATACACCAATATTTGATTGATGGATTGATTCAGTTTGACTGATGAAAAGCTCTATGAGCCTTCTGCTACATCAAGATACAAACATGTCCAAACAGGTAAAAATGTTGATCTGCACAATAGAATCAAGCTAGACATATATAAATAAGATCTCTAGAACAGTTGGAAGAATCCCTCACAGTACAAATTATATTTTCTTCTTTGAGGTGGTGAATTTTTGCATATAAGTTTGAGAAATGTGGATTTTTTTTATCAAACTATTGATTAGTAATGAATTGAAAGCTATCCCTTTTACCTACTTCTTGGACAGGGATTCCATATGATGAAGACAGAGATATAGGAAGTTGTTATGCCTCTACTATCATCCCTTCACCCAAAGTTAGTTGGAGGTGAGGAGTTGGCTGGCACCCAGAAAAATCCCCTGCCCTCATGAGCTGATAACTAAATAACTGATTTTCTGACAAAGAAATCTGGTGATTACAAAGGAAAGAGTCTCCTGTCACCTCATTTATTGAGGAGAAGTGCTCAGCTACTTCAGTGGCTGCGGGAGTAAGATGGGATTCCAGGTGCTTAAGGAAAATCAATGCAAGTCTATATGCAAGGGGAAAGGCAAGATCCTGAAAGCCTACAAAGATTCAGATGAATGCTCAAGAATGGGGAGAAAACTCACGTAAGTGAGCACATATACTTATCTTAGTATTCCTTCCATTTAGCTTCATTTAGCTTTTCTCCTAAAGTATAGGGCTAATGGCATAAAAGGTCTTTGAGAAACTGTTGTGTTACACGCTGCACAGCACATGTGAACTATAATCCAGAGCCTTTATAAAGCTGGTGAAAAATTATAAGCTCAAGCAAGTGGGTTACCATGAGGGAGCATCACTGATCCCACTTCTTCACTTTGCCTTGCACATGCCAAAAGACTGAGAACAAAGAGCCCAAATTGAAAGAGTACTGAAACTCTGGGTAAGTGAAGTAGAGGAGTCCACTTGTCCAATAGGGTGAGACCCACCATTGTGGGTTTGAAAGTGTTTGCCAAGAGACAATTATCAGGCCCCTTGTTTCCCTAATGTTGACACCACGAAGAAGTTTCTCTATCTGATTTCTCTCCAGTATGGAGCAGAAGCACACACTTAGATGTCTGCTGGAATTTCTTAAGTTCCAATTCAGGGCACGAGATCCATCCCAGGGAAGGACAAATATGCCTGTGAAACTATTCTGCAGGGCAGTCAGATAGGGAAATATCTTCAGCTCTGTTCATATGGTGCTGCTTGTTCTGGGAAGCTCTCTAACTGTTCACAGCTCTAAGAAACCATACCTTTTGCCTTCCCTGATAGAAGAGAGGCCAGGAACAAAGTCACTGCCAGTTTCAAGCCAAGCATAGTTAGAGAGGCAGATGTTACTGAAGAGGTATCCCAAAATAGTATCATTAAGGCTCCATCTCCTGGAGTCATGGGATTATGCAAAACATTCATGTTTTCATGGTTTATTCTTTTAACACCTTGCCTTATCATGGCTGAAAAGACAAGTTGGAAAAGGCTGTAAAGAACAAAGCAAACAAAGGAAACTACAGAGTTCATTGGCTGATTAGTTTTCAATTGTATGGTTCAGACAAAGGGGTAGAGAAGTCAGGAATGCTTTTCCTTAGCAGTAATGAGAGCTTCCTCTAGAGGACTTCCACAGCAAGCACTAGCAGCAACACTGCTAGCAACCACCTTGCTGCTGGAATATCTCTTTGTTTCATACCATCACTGTGTGAATGATTACACTATTTGGAGGTGTTCTAAAACCAGCAGAGGCCTGTGTTACAAGACTGAATTGTACCTTATGAAACTGTTAGAATGCTGAGCAACTGCTGCCTCAGAATCCACCTCTTCACTTCTGGCCTCTTCTGAAAAACAAAAGTCAAAACCTTTTAAACCAAAACTTGCCCCTGCAAAACCTTAGCCATGCATCTCCAAGTCCATCTCCACCCTCCCAGAAGCCAGACTTGGCTCTAAATCCCAAGTTGCTGCAGGTGCATTTTGCATCTGTTAACACCGTATCTGTCAGGAAAGTGGAAGACTACTCCAGTGTTTACAAGATTATGTTGGGGTTCCATAAGTAAGGAAATCAAATTGGTAATGAAATCACAAGTGGCACTCAAGGAAGCTGCAATTTTATCATAACACCACAGGTTTCTTGTATCCTCTGTTTTAACTGGTATGTGCCATACAGCTGTCTAATGGCTGTTGCTTTCCTAAAGCTTTCCTTTATAAACAAATAACATGCTGAACTTTTTGTTGTGAAAACTGATTTTACTAATTCTAATATTTTCTTCCATGAACCTTCAGGCTGTTGCCTCAATTATTAACTAGACTGATTTTTCCAGTAACAATACGTATTAGAGTCCTGATCGGTTCTCAGACATACACACATACATCCTCTACTGTTTTTGAAGTGTGATTTCAAATACAGTGTTTTGCTTCCTAAGCGATAAAAGCATTTTTAAAAGTTCAAATATACTTAATCCATAAAACTAATTTATACCTGTTCAAGTAGGAGAAAAAAAAGGTTACCAATTAATGGCCTGAGTTATTTAAAAATTACTGAGGTAGGCACTTTTCTCCCTGATTTTTTGATGACTTTTCACATGCAAATGTTGGCCTACACAGTATATGAGCTTGCTAAAGGTAGACTCATACAGACACAGAAATTTTTCTCCAAGACTGTATAGAGAGATTTAATGTGTACCCTGACTAAACTATAGCAGTGGTACATCTGTTATGTGTATGCATTACTCCAAGCACATGAATAGATGAGAAAAGTCTTAAAAAAAAAATTTTGGTTGCAGTGTACAGAATTCCAAAACTTCTTATTGACTTGGGACAAGGAAAAAGTTTTCAGTGCCTTATAGTGTTTCACAGTTGGCACTATCAGAGTTATCAAAATAGAACAAGAACTGTTTTACTTAATCAACAGTGTTACTTCAGTCCACTGAAGTTTCCTGCATGTTTCTTTTTACTTCTTTAAACAGAGTTTAGTATAACACCTATCAAAGTTTACTGTCAAAGACCACTGAAGCTCATTTACTGATGTCGTGGGGTGAAAGTGAAAGTAAAACTGGTCTTTTTTCCTACCGTGCGGGGTCCTCGTCGGCCGTGTGGGAGCCCGTTGGCCGCGCGCATGGGACCAGTGGCAGCGACAGCCACAGCAGCAGCCGCCACCGCCCGCACTGCCACCCTGGACACCCTCAGCCGAGCCGTGCTGCACCACGCCCGCACCGCCGCCGCCCCCGCTGCCTCCACTGGGGACGGAGGAGGCGGCAGTGGGGGAGCAGCGGCAGCAGCACCAGCGGCGGCAGCGGCGACAGCTGCGGCGGCACAGCACAGCACAGCACGGCTCAGCTCAGCATGGCCATGCCGGCGGCGCCGGTATGCGGCGATCCCAACTGGGCGCTGCCATTTGCCGGCGTGCCCCAGCACTTCCGGCGTTTCCATCGCTTCCAGCTTGTCCCGGCATTTCCGTGGGCACGTGAGGCCTTGCTGGGGCGGGCCCCGGGGTGCCGACCATCCAATCACAGGAAAGGCCGGCCCCTAGGGGCCATCTACACATACACAGATTGGGGCCCCCTATAAAAAGGGGAGAGCGGGAGCCATTTGCTCTTTTTGGGCTCTGGAAGTCGTTCGGGTAGCATCACTCCTCGCCGTCATGCCGAGACCAATGTCTGCTTGGAGGATGGATTCAGCAATTTCGCAGTGACAGCCCGGTGTGGTATTTCCCCTGGGGGTGGACTCTTGTGGGGTCGCGTTTTTTATCTTTTTTCTCTTGTGTTTTTTTCTTCCGGGGCGGGNTGAATAGCAGTCTACTGAATGTTTGGATTTCTTTAATTAGACATTTATCTAAAATTTGGCCGGACTATGGCCTTACCTATCATAACAATTACAGGACACATCAATGTGTTCATTGATCATATTTTCTTGATGGTCACTGGAATTTGTCTGGATAGTGTGATTCTACTGAGATGTTACAAAAAATCATCTTGGGGAGCACATTTAGACAAATAACTATAAGAAAGAGAGTACGGGGAACTCTGTGCCACTCATGCCGTTCCATAACTTGGTTTATTTATAGAAGCAGTACATCTAGACTGAAGACTAGTGAACAACAGAACACATTGTGAAACAGGAAAATAAATGCCACATAAAAGGTTTTCATAGACATACTCAAGAAGAGTATCTGTGGCTCCAGAGAGTAGATTGAACCCTCCTTAGGCACAGGATTTTATGTCAATAATATTAAAGACTTTAGCCTTGATCTGGTATTACAAGTTTGATTTTATTCATGCAAATGCTATTGGTTTATTAGGCACACTTAACTCTAGATCACAGATGAGGAAAGAGGAGGAAGGGGATAAAAAATTGCTGCTTATTCACAGCTTTAAAGGAAGTCTTTAGGGTGTTTTTTTCGGGGAGGTGAAATTACCTGTTTTGCAAAAGGGTCAACAGACTAGCTGAGCTTTTTTAATTGGTTAAAATTATATTTAAGTTTTGAGGGTTTTCCGCTTTGCCTTGCCTTGCCTTGCCTTGCCTTGCCTTGCCTTGCCTTGCCTTCTTCCCTTTTTTTCCCTTCCTTCCTTCCTTCATTTCCTTCTTTCATCTTTTCTTTCTCTCACAGGTTTGTTTTTTTCCCTTCTACGCAAAAGAGTCTCAAAATATTCCTGATGGACTGAAGCTTCACAAGGAGAATAATAGGCATAATAACTATCATACAGTTAGAGTGGAAAAGAGGCATGCTGGGTATATCTGTCTCTCTGTAGATGCTGTTCCATTTTTATTCAAGTGGAAATTGCAAGAGTTGTGTAGATAGGTCCTCTGAAGATCTCTGAATCAAACCAGTTTTAATTAATCTTATCAATCATTTCAGAATAATCAAATTAATGAAAAAAATGTGGTTGACTCTTTGATTCCAGCAGCAGCTACATTTTATCATATGAAAAAAATGGCTTTTCCCTTTGTATTCTAAATGACTGAAATTTGAAAAATAGATTTGTTAACTTCATAAAGGGCAGTAAATGTTATTACAAAAGTGGTTGGTTAACTCGTCACTGTTCTGTTCTGAGGTCTGGAGTAACATTCACAATAGGATTATTGATATAAATAGCGTCTTTTTAGGAGGAGGAAGGCAACATGTTCCTTTGCAGCAGTTCATTTATTAAAACCTCAAGTAATCTTCACCCTTTCAAAAGACAGGAGCTCCCTGAAAATAAAGGGTATATTAATGAGAAGCATATAACTCATTGAGCTTGGAGCTATTATATCACTCCTTAGGATATAGCTATGGATTTTTGATAGAGTCAGGTGTGTGATGAAGAGCCATAGACACTGTGTGGTATTCTGCAAAAGCAATGGGAGTACCTAGCCCATCTGCTAACTGCAATTTAATAGCTTGACTTCTGGCACATTGCTGGCAGAAAAAGTGACAAGCACTGCTTTATACACTGAGCAATGTGCATTCTACACTAGTTCCATTTTATTTAGAGAGTAAACTCCTTGGGGCAAGGTATCTTTCTGTGCTGTGTTTCTCAAATACTTTGCATGATGGGGTTCTAGTCTGGGACTAGACATTTTTATACTGTGCAGAGATGCTCACGCCAGCAGCACCTGAGCTCCTGCTGAGGGCAGAGGCAGCCCAGCTACAGCACCATAGCTGAAAAAGCGCCAGGCTCTTGCATGTCTGACAAGCTTGGTGCTGTGCCATGCCAGTGCCACCACCACGTTACTTTAAGATCCATGTTGGTGGAGCTGTATGGCATGGAGCTGTGCCATATGGATGTGCCAGTTTGGATTTTCACTAGCTCAGGTACCTTTGTGCCATGACTCATAGCCCAGGACAGAATGGGGCTTAATCTCTAAGGTTGTACAGTAATGCTGCTAATAAATACAGTCCTGCAGACACTGCTCTGTGACCTGCACCCCAAGCAAGTCTGCACAAGCATCTCCTTCTGCCAGACACATCCAAACCATCTCAAGGTCTTCTGCCTGTTTGGGACTTCGTTCCACCATATGTCTGATCACTCATGCACTCTTAGGCATGGAAGTAGCACCAGGGATTTCATCAGATGAGATCAACTATCTAATATTTTTCAACACCACCAACTTTTAACATAACACATCACACAGAATATCACAGGCCTGATCTTTAACAGCATTGAAGTAATCGAATATATTAATGCATAGTGCTATAATGTCATCACCTGTTTCTCTGTTCAGAATTCTTGTCTGGGCTTTGTAACTCATCCTTGTTTTGGCAACATCTGGTAGTTTGGGAAATACAGTAGTGACAGGTGACAGTGAAGTGTCTCTCTTGATTCTAAGTGCTGATGCCAATACTACGATGTGCTAATATGGTGGCAACACTTATTAGTCTCGAGACCTACTCTTTCTCCAGACTTAATGTTTTGCCACTTCTGGTTCTCATCATTCACATTATCTTTCTATATATTCCCTTAGAGCTGGGAGGCTGCAACTGCTCTTCTCCCAAATAAGAAAAGGAGAAAGGAGAGGCAGGAGACAGGCACATGCTCCTTCTCTCTGCATGGCTCTTCAGTTGTGCCAATTATGAGCTACCAACAGGTTGTAGCTAAAGAGCAGAAGAGGAAAGGCAGCCATGCTAGGGAGGGAAATCCTTCATCACAAGAGATTTGGGTGGAAAAGGGGGTCCAAGTACCTCTGATAACACCTTCTTACTATCCTTTCAAATGATGGATGTAAGAATTCAGTATCTAAATTGAACTATTTTTTATTTTCTAAAGAACTCCTATATAGCTTAGAAATGGAGGGTCCCACAAATATCAAATAGAAGTAAAATAAATATTTTTAACATTTCAAATCATCCTAATTGAATGTGAAGGCTGTGTATAGAACTGTAATTCTGTCCAGAGGCTGCTTGTCAAGTCATGTTTTTATTGTAATTACCTGATTTGTTCAGCTTTAATCGTATTTACTTTTGAAGGTCAGCTGTCCTGCTCTGAAATGGTTCATGAAGGCTGTGAGAATACACAACACCCATAGGGAGAAAAGCAAAGACCACATAAGCACTTTTAATTTCAACTTCACAGTAGAAAGGTAGTATTTTCCTTCACTTCTTAGCAGTTCCTATTTCTTCATCAATACTACTTATTATTTGTTCCATTATTATAACTCTTAGAAGTGCTGCTTGTGACTGGTCTCCGGTGTATGCTGTGATATATATGTCCATATTCAGCAGCAACCCGTACCTCGGAAACCTTGTAATGTAAAGAGGTGAAACAAAGCACAAAAACCCCAGTATCATTCTCTCCATATCACTGATGTAAAAGCAAAGACACAAAATTTTGATTTTTAGCCTCCAAGCTTTGTTTAACACCATAATGACAGAGTTGTCAGTTCTCTCTACATCACATGAGCATTTAGGTGAACAAATCATACTTTGTTTTCCTATCCTAGTGAGACTTGTACAGAAAAATACTCAATCTCCCTGACCCAAAATAATTTCTACAGACTGGAAGAACCAATAAGCCTTAACAGTGAATTTAGAAGCAATCT
This sequence comes from Neodrepanis coruscans, assembly GCA_013400695.1. Taxonomy (NCBI): domain Eukaryota; kingdom Metazoa; phylum Chordata; class Aves; order Passeriformes; family Philepittidae; genus Neodrepanis; species Neodrepanis coruscans. The sequence goes on from VYZS01098063.1 coordinate 18,568, forward strand.
AACTAATAGCATGGGTTTCCAAAGTTGCTCCAAGATTTGTTTGCTCACAGTTTGATAATATCATGAAGTTACTTGTCTAAAATTATTTGAAGAACATAAACCCCTTTCCCTGAGATGATGGGAGGTATTTGTATTATATCTCAACTTCTAAGACAGTTTGTTTTAGAGCTAAACTTTGAGCTCAAACCATTGGCATTGGGACATCCTGCAAGGCAGATCTTTATTATTCTGCTATTATTCTACCACACATTATGAAAGAAAAAGAGAGGCTTCAATCTTTCTTTTAAAATAAAACCTATATTAAAAAAAAAAAAGAAAAGGCTAGCTGATTATTTTCTAAGTTCAGCAGTCCTTGTTTCAGTTTATCAGTTTAGTTCTCAGTTTAATTTCTAAACTTTGGCCATGTAATGGCCACAACTTCAAGGAGGGCTCAGTGGCACCTGACTCATGGGTTTTTCCATGTGATGGCCATTTTGTGTGCAGCTTGGTGATTAATTTTGCTACAGCATAAATGCAGCAGAGGAAAAAATCCCTAAATAACAAAATAACACAAACCCAGCAGTAGACTTTTAAATACACTTAACTATTTTTAAAATCCTTGTGTTCTTGACAATTTTAAAGGACATTTAAATATTCCTAAGCTCTAACCTTAACTCAGTGTTGTGTGCTCAAGCATAAATTCTATTATCAGTGCATCTACTGCAGTTCTCAGAAGAGGGAGAGTACTGACTGCTGAGTACTAATATGGTTGGCAGCTTCGTTTTTAATATAAGCACCTTCCTAGAGCTCAACTAAAGAAAAAGGCTTTTGTAACTCCTTTCTCACCTTCATCTTATGGATTACCCTCTCCCCTATTCCTAACCATATTGAATCACTACTTTCAAGTAAAAAAATTACTTGTAAGTTATGATCATCAAAAAAGTTAAATTACTTTATTAAATTTATCCTTGAGGTCTGACCACAATAATTTTCCTAAGTAAATAATCTATACTTTTTTCATTTTGTAGTGGGCTGTTTTTTTCTGCCAAAGTATGGATTAGAATAAAATTTCTAGGAAGTTATGCAGCTCATGTGTTCAGACACTATGTTACTCAGTGGTTTGGTGGCACAAAATGAAAGAAAAACTTACCCATGTGTTCTTCCAAAGTGGGCAACATAGGACTAATCACTCTTCTATCTATCCTAGAAACAGCTGTATTAAATTTTCCTGTGTTTACCTATGACTGCACTACTCAGGTGAGTGGTCATTTCTGGAAACTTAAAAAAATCCTACTGCAGTATCTCCATTTCTGAGCTTGTGTCAGCCTCTTGGATCCTCTGTTCAAAGAGATATATTTCCAGTTTCTTTTCTAGTGAGATTCGTGGAGGACTAGAGTAAGGATTTGTACATTGTCGATTTGCATAAGCAAAGCTGGGCAGAGGATATGACACCACACCTGCTTATGCAAAGCATATTATATATCCATAGGCACACTGCAAAAACTTTAAAGCAAAATCTAAACAAAACAGAGGAAGTGTGGAACAGGAAGAATTAGATCCATCAGAGTTCCCCAAGTCCTGATAGTAACTTCCTAGGGTATCTTAAGGTCTGTCAGCACAGTGGTTCTTGCACCACATGCCTCCTCACCTGTTGACTAAAAACACGTCTAAGAAAGCCCTAAAGGAGGCAGAAACAAGGTGAACCACATAAAGAAGGATACAGTGGTTCATCTCAGCTGTGGTCTCTTGCTGCACATGAAAAATGTACCCTGTTGAAAGACTGGACTCTCACCTTCCATCAAGTGTTTTACTCGCAAAGGACTATTTACAAAAAAATGAAGACCAAGCCTGGACTATTCTGTAAACTGGAATATCAAGGAGCTGAATATGGAACCCTTTTGCTTAGTGACATTTTAACATTAGCCCAAGGTATACAGGAAGATGGTACCAGTAGGTAATACCATAATAAAGAGAGCTAATCTCCAGGAATAGATTTTTTTTCATCACTACAAGACAGTAATGTCGGAACTATACTTAAAAACAACAACAACAACAACAAGTCTTCTAATTAGAACTGATGTAATTATATTTTCAATAAAATCTCCTTCCTAAATTTGACCTGTATCCAGTAATAGTGGAAATAGTGACAGCACTGTTAACACTCTATAACACACATAATTTCACCCCAAGATCCGACCCAGTCCTATACTTTTATATGTGAATAAGGAGCAGCTTTCTTCTTGTCAACTGCTCCACAGTTCACCAGTCTTCATCTCTGACTGCTTTTTTTTTTTAGAAAGGATATAGTGTAATGATATATTCATATATAGGATTATGGGGTTAAATTAGGCAAGCTCTTAAAAAATAATAATTCTATTGTATACAGTTCCACACCTTGTTTTCTTCCTTTCAAACTGTAACCTTATATTTGTTTTCACACTTGGAAATCTTAGTCTTTGTTATATTGTTGGTTAACAATTTTAAAATGTACCATGTCTTCTCCCTGATTTAGAAAGTTTTTGTCCATTGCTTCAACACTATCTGCATGTAGAGACAGGCAACCATAGTCTGTAGGCTACAATAGTAATAGTACACTAGAGAACATCATCAGCTGCAAGCTACAAATACATCTGGAATTTTCCACGCTTTATTACTGTTAGGAAGCTAGGTAATCTTATGAGTATTAGGAAACTTTTCTCTGTTACCACGGGATGTAGCTATGTTAAGAAAAAAGAATGTCTTGCATGAAGAACTTGACACCTCAAATATATATATATAAGGGACTAGAACTGTTAAAAAAGTGAGATCAGAGATAAAAATAGGCCAAAGGGGGGAAAAAAGAAACAAAGAGATAATTAAGTACATATTCATACTACTAATCCCTTTAGAAGGCAGAATTTCACCAAACTCTGACTGTTGTAGGTTCAGCTTTTCTGCCAGAAACTTCCCTGACATGAGTTTGAAGACAGTATTTGGCATTTGTATGGCACATTGGATGGGGAGAGGTGATGTGTTTTTTAAAACTAAGGCGTAACCAGAGTCTAATGATGCAGTTATTTAATTTTTCAGCTTATGCTTTTAAGAGGCTCTTAACAATCATTACTGTTTGTGTTTTTAAAAAAGGTGCAAGCTAACAGCTTGGTATAAAACAAGAATGGAACCAAATCAGAATACAAATTCATAGGAAGTTTACAAATGCTGAAATTCTGGGGGCCTTAAATCACAAATTTATTGACTACAAACTCATACAGGTAACTAGAAATCTGAGCTTCATTTCTTAAGCAGCCTCAGCAATCCATATGGATTGCTCTGTATCAAGATCA
>VYZS01098079.1:0-24561 GCA_013400695.1 Neodrepanis coruscans
CGGGGGCCGGGCGGGGGTGCCCGAGCCCCGCCGAGCCCCGGCTGAGCCGCGCCCGCCGTGCCCGCAGGGGGACCCGCTGCACTGGGTGGCCTGCGCGCTCTATGTCGCCTGTCGCCGGAGCCGGGTGCCCACCGTGGGGAGCGGCCCGATGGAGGGGAACGGCGTCTCCCTGACCCGCATCCTGCGCTCCGCCCGCCTCAGGTGAGCGCTGGCTCGGTAATTAGTGCCGGCGCTAATTGCGCCCTGCCCGTCAATGCGGCGCTGCCAAAGCCGCCAACGCGGTGCCGCTCCCGCGCTGCCAATTGCCTGGCCCGAGGCAGCGCTGGGAAAGCAGCGAACCCGCGGTTGTTACGAATGGAAATGAGATGCAAATACGTAATTTTCAACTTCAAGCGTTCGGGAAACCACCCGTGTGGGACCAGCAGTTGTTCACCCACTCCCGTTGTTTCTCTCTGTAGTTAATGTGACCACAGACCCCTCGTCGCGATCCCGGCAGTGCCTGACTGGGGATTCAGGCCGGGTGCCGATGGAGGGCTCTGGGTTATTGTGGGAACACAGCCCTCGCCTTCTGCACGGCTCTGACCCGGGACGACACCGCTCCCACTGTTTCTCGTTCCATTTAAAGACCCGCTCCCAGCTCAGCTGCCGGAGTTAATTGCCAGTTAATTGCCCCACAGATAACAGGTTTTTGTGCAGGTACCTTTGACAGGCGTAGACTCTTGTTTGTAGTTTTGCTGCCTGTCCTGCCCCACCCTCGACACATCCAGAGATGCCTTCGCTTTTTCCTTTCCACCCCTCCCCTGCCCGGCACAGCCGTGCTGGCAGCCTCTACATCAAAGTCGTGTTCCTGTGCCTTAAAGAGGGTCAAGGAGAAACCCCAGAGGGATAAAAGGGGAAAAGGTGTAATATATACAGTTCAGAAGTCTATCAGAATAAGTTATAAGCTTACATAGTAATCTAATCAGTTATTAAGGAGTAGATATGTTGCATTTTCTCTTTTTAAGAAATTTACAGTGGAAGTTAGTTAAAGTTTAAAGTAGACTTTTCCTTTTTCTTTTAAGTTTAATTCAGTTTTTTAGCAAAATGAAGAAGTGGATGGACATGTCAAACCTACCCCAGGAATTCCGAGAGCGAGTTGAGCGGCTGGAGAGAAATTTTGAAGTGTCAACTGTGATTTTCAAAAAGTTTGAACCAATATTTTTTGATATATTTCAAAACCCTTATGAAGAAACTTGCAAACCACAGCGAAGCAGGAAACAGAGGTATGAGATTTAATGTGACTTTACCCTGGAAAGAGTTACACCCAGTGCAGATTTGTGAAAATGAAGTTCTGAAGGGATTGGGGCTTCTTTGATCCTGAACAGGGATATTTTGTCTTGGGCAGAGCAGGCAGGTAGTTGGGGTTGTGGCAGGATCCCTCAGGGTGGGGCAGTGTTACAGGGGTCTTACTGGGGCTGCCAGATGAGTGGTGACACCAAATGGGAGGAAGTTACAGCTGATGTGCACATTTTGATGACAAATTTGGTGGTGTCATCTTACACACACACACACACACACACACACAGACACAGAGACACACACACGCACACACACACACACACACACAACGTCTGCCTGAACTAAGGGAGCTTGTTCATGTTCCCTGAGGAGTGTGTGGCTGTTGCTGTGACATCTTTGCAGTGAGAGTGTAACCCTGGGGGTGAGGGAGCCAAGCTGTGGCTGTGCCGGGTGTTTTTGTCAGCTCAGGTGGGTTCTGTATGTAAAAGGGGATCAGGATTTGTGCCTTAGACTGTGCCTTAGTGTGAAATTAAGACAGACAACAGCTCCAACTGTTACTTTGAGCAGAGAAATGGAATGAAATCCCTGCTGTAAAACAAGGTTTGGCTTGCTGGAACTGAAGAGTGACTTGTCTCCCCTTTTCCAGGCGGGTGCCGTGCAGTGTCAAAGATCTCTTCAACTTCTGCTGGACGCTCTTTGTGTACACCAAGGGTAGGTTTGCTTGCTTTAGCTGCATGGTTTGTAAACATTCCCAGCTGGGAACTTCTGTTGTGTTGCTTGACGTGATGTGCTGTCTCTTGAAGGTAATTTCCGTATGATTGGAGATGATTTAGTAAATTCCTATCATTTGCTTCTGTGCTGCTTGGACCTGATTTTTGCCAATGCCCTTCTGTGCCCAAACAGAAGAGATTTGCTAAACCCATCATTTAAAGGTATGCTGGGGAGAGATTACTGACAATCAAACGTGCTTTGTTCTCTTGGTTCATTTGAAATGGAGTTGAAGGCTGGTTGTCCTCTCCCACTCCTCATTCTCAGGCTTGCCAGAGGAATTCCACACTGCAGAGGTGAAGGGCTCTGAAGGTCCCCCCTGCATCATTGCCACGCTGTGTGAGCTGCACGACGGGCTCCTGGTGGAAGCCAAAGGCATCAAGGAGCACTATTTCAAACCATACATTGCAAAGCTGTTTGATAGGAAGGTACATCTCCTGAGCTTTGTGGGTGCACAGTGGTGCTTCATAACTGGAATCAGGACCATTTAAATCCTGCAGGTTTCTCAGGGAAGAATGAAAATGAGCAAAGGAACTCGGGCTGGGTCAGGTTTTCTTTGTGTTGTAGTAGGAACAGAATTCCCTCTCACTTCTGATGCTCTGTGCTGTAAGATCTCCTCTGTTTGGTGTTTTATGTCAGTGGAGAATCTTTGCCTTCCTTCCTTGGCAGTGTGAAACTGAATTGTGAAAGGTGGTGTTTTCTTCAGGAAAAAAAAAAGGGATCTCCTTGTGAAATAATTTTATGAGATGTCTAGTGTGGATCCTGCTGCCTGTCTTGAAGTTGAGCAAAATGCTTTGGAAGGAAGAGGTTGAGGTTGCAGGTGTATGAATTGTTCTCTCTGGTGTTGATCCTGGAAGTGTTTCCCAAGCTCTGTGGAAGTTTCTGTGTAGTTGTTCAATGGGTCAGTCCCTGACCCAGCAGTGAGGAGATATTACATTGTAGGGTGAGTTTATCTGGAGCTTGGATGCAGTTGGGCTTTGTCCTCCTCTGTCTTGCTAATGGCACTGTAGCCCTTTGGTTTAGGCAAAAAAAAGTCTACCTAAATCTCATGCACCTAAATTTCATTTCCTTCTTGATTAAAACCTTCATGCCCTCACACTTGGAAGAGTTTTGATTTTATTGTAAGATATTTCTGCTTTTTTCCCTTAGATCTTAAAAGGAGATTGTCTGTTGGATCTTTGCAACTTTACAGAAAATAAGTGAGTTACAGTTTTTGTTCTTAATCGTGGGGCTTGGTGTCATGTCCAAAACACCAACCTTTGTGTCCTGAACCTCAGGTTTTGCTGCTTCTTTATCTTACCACATATGATGGGTTTTAATTATTTGACCATCTAAGCTCTTCTCTGGGTGCAATGTTTGATGGATCTAGATGTGGGCAGTGTCATGGGTTCAAGCTGCAGAGGTTCTTCCTTGATGTCAGTTTTTTTGGTGCTTGCTCTGATTTTCTGGTGACTGTAACCTTTTTGTAATTTAATACAAATCAAAGCCTTGACTCTAAAGTGCACAGATGTGTTTCTGTGCACATGCCCAAGGAGGGAAGTGTTCAAATTCAATTATCAATCTCTAATTAAGTGTATAAATCTGAGGATGCAGAAAGGCTTAAAAAGAAGGAACAATTGCAAAACCACAAAAAGAGGTGAAGTGTTTCTGTGGGAGGCAAGTGTAGTTGTTTCAGAAACTTTTTGCAACTTTTCACCTGTAAAAGCTAATTTAAATGCCAGAGAGGAACAGCAGCTCAACTGCTTTGTTCTGGATCCCCCTGCAATTTTGGGGGGGAGGTTGCACTTTGCAAAAATACCCGTTAATTTGGTTTTGCTGCGTAAATTTTTAACTTGTTGTCTTGCTTTGGGAATTTTGAACAAAGACTCAATTGTTTTAACAATGTAGATAACATTTCAATGTAGATACAAACCTGTGTTTCTGTGATCCCTTGAATGTGGAACTTCTGTTGCTACTTAAAAATTAATAGTATTACATACAATAGTCCTTGTTCTTTTTCAGGTAGCCTGACATGTAACAGAATCATGGAGGCCTTTCTGTGATTTTTTTTTTTGTCCAAACTTTCCACAGACCTTTACTTTTTCCTAAAAGACATGGGGAAGGTGAACCTGTGATACATCAGGTTTCCTGTGTCATGAGTATTGATGAATATGATTATTATGTTCCATTAATATATGTGCTTCAGTGGTAGCTGGAACTGCATTCCTGGTCCATGGAAAACCCCATTTATTTATTGATGGGAGCCATTTCTGATTTTTATCCAAAAGTTCCATTCTGCTTCCCAAGAACAAATTTAAAGCTTTGCTGCCTTGGTGAGATAAAACATTCCTGTTTCACAACTGGGTTAGCTGGAATAAAGAAAATGAAGGATTTGTTTGGTCTCCCATGTCAGTGGTGATTTCAGAAATGGAACCCAGGCAGCTCTGCACTTTCTCTTCCACTGCACCATTAGGAAAATTATGGGCTATGGAGTGGCAAAACTAGGAATCCACTGAGCCAGCTGGATGCAGCTCCCATTGGTGTGGTCTGTGTGTCCACAGGTTTAACTTCTGGTCAGCTGAGCATTTCCAGACTGGTTTACATGCAACTGGCACGGAACCAGGGTTGGCTTTTTTTTCCTCTTCTTAGTGAGAGCCAGATGCTGGTGGTCACTTGGGAGGAAGAATGATCCCTGCAGTGGGTGCTGGGGAGGTTCTCAGTTGGAAGGCAGGCAGGGATGACATAGGCAGGTTGCCTGGAGCAGCTCTGCTGCCCAGAGCAGGGAACACTTTGACCCTGGGTCGTTTGGGGTTTGTACCTGCCCTCCTTCAACACCTTTGTTTCTTCAGCAGTTAAAGCTTTGATATCAAACCTGGGCTTCTCTTGCAGCAAAGCACTGAATAAAGAGTATGAAGAGTATGTTCTGACTGTGGGTGACTTTGATGAGAGAGTTTTCCTGGGAGCTGATGCTGAAGAAGAAATTGGCACTCGAAAATTCCCTGCAGATTTGCCAGTAGAGAAAACAGCAGCAAGAGCTCCTGTGGAGTGTCATCTGCAGCAGCATTTTGAGAAGGTGATTAATTTAACACACGAGTCTCACTTGAAGTACTCCTTTGAGTATTCCCATCCTTACACACTCTTTGAATTATTGAGGTGACTTGGAATTTCTTGAACTTCTTCCTGCAAGGAGGATGGTGAATGCTGTTTGCAGGCTTCAGTGCTGTCCTGCTGAGGAGAGATGGTGATGGCTTCTTTTCTGTGGAATTTACTGAGTAACTGTTCCTTAAACTGCATGAGAGCACTTTCATGTGTTTGGGCTGGCTTTCTCCAAGAAAAATCAGTAGATAGTTAATACCTAAATATGTAGGTCTTACAGTTCTGTTCAAACTCCATTTATACTCCATAATCATACCACAGAATCTTGACACTGGATTAATTTATTTGTTTTCCCAATGTTTCCTTTTTTAGAATAGGAAAAGTCACCTTTTCTATTCTTGTATGGAAAATAACATTCATGGCATAAACCTCACCAGTGTCTCTTCACTACAAAAAGTAGCCTATAACTGTGTTAATGTTCCAATACATACAAAAATTTACTGTGTATTTAATGAAGTTGTGTCATTAAAAAGAAGAATGGCTTTACTCAGCCTTTTAAAAGGAAGGTTTAGAATTCAAACCTTAGAAAGAGGAGATTCTCTTGACTCTTATATTTTATTCCTCTGTCAGGGTTTGTGGAAAAATCAAGACCCTTTATTTATCCAATCAGTCTGGCAATATTTCATGTACAAGAAACCTTCACTGCTGAAGGTTTTACTTCACCCTGTTGGGGGGTGTATTTGATCTCTCCCTTTAAGGAAACTCCCTGACAGGCAGGGAGACTTCTCAGCAAGTTGGCCCAAAGTGTTACTTTGTCATCAATGGACTGTATTTACCACAAAACAGTTACAAAATAACACCTTTTATTAAGGAATTTGTGACAATTCGTGATTTTTTTTAGATAATAAGGGATAAATCTACGACCAAACACAATTAAAAACAACCACATAAGGAAAGACATAAGCACAGGTTCTTAAAGCAAAACAGTCTATTAAGATTATTATTAAGAAAAGCCAAGTGTTAGTTCTAAAGTGAGCAGTTAACATGCATAAGTTACAGCTTAACTCACCCCAGTGTTCAGTGTGGGGGGGAGAGAAGAGACAACTCATCATCCAGCTTCAGCAGTTTGAATGGAACAGTTTCTTCTCCCCAGCAACTCTCAGTTTTCAAACCCCTTATCTACTATTTCTTTAGGGTCATTTTTAGAAGATTTGTGTCGTTTTTATGTGACTTAGTCAAAATAATTGGGGATTGGTTTGACAGGAGTTGATGGTTTCTTGAGGAGGCAGAGTCAAAAGAGGGTATCACAGTTCCCTGTTTTGGCACCAGTGTTTGTCAGAGCATGGGGAGCAGGAGCACTTTTGCATCCTCCTGGCTTTTAAACATCCTCAGCAGTGTTTATGGAGCTGCTGTGTGAGCAGTCAGTGTAACCCTTCTTGCTATCCAGGAATGCTGGCTGAGTTTCTTCTGTAGCTCCTGTGCCATCAATGCCACAAGTTTGCATTCAGGGAAACACTTGATTACTTTTGGATAAGGGGAAAAACAGTGCTGGCTGTGTGAAAGAACCATATGCTGCTTGATCTACATGTCTATTAAAAAAAAAGAGAATTCTTATTTGAACATGCTGGTTGTAAATGAATCTTATGGCTCAGCTTTTTCTCCCAAATGTGTATTTCACATTCAGGCAAATTAAAGACAGGGATCTGGAATGAGTTTTATCAGTTCTGAGCTTCAGTTTATGTAGTGTAATAATATTGCTATTTATGCATAAGGACTGCATAATAACCTTTTCTCATTTTCTGTGGTCTATCTTGAGAATGTTGTGTGTTCTGATAGTTATATCCAAAAACCTTGTGTCAGTCCCAGACAGCAGGATACAAAAAGGGAAAGGCATTCCACAGAGCTCCATCTGCTCAGTGCTGCTTCATCCTTTGGAGAAAGGGAGGCTCAAGGTCCACCCAGAGAGCATTTCCCAAGGAGTGTTCTCCTGTGAACCTCTCCTGGGCCATTCTGCCACCTGCTCCTTGTGTCACCCAGCTAATGCAGTCAGGGACTGAATGGAACCTTTGTGTTTGTCAGTGTCCAAGTGATCTTAAAAAATTACAAGCTTTGAGATTTTAGGTCTCGATTTACTGTATTTTATTTTTAAAAACTCTTTGAGATAATTTTTATCTGCTTGAAGATTTGTTGTATTTTCTATTTATGGACTCCTGAGAAAACTTTTGGCTTGTTTTCAACCAGTTCTGAGTCCACAGGTTTGACAAAGCCTTCAGGTGCTGTGCTAGTGCTTGGAGGGATTTTGCAGGAGATGGTGATTTGAAAGGTTGTTGAGGCAGTTTTGTTGGCTGATTTTACCTGTTATTTCTCTGTGTGTGACAGAAAAGGTCGTTTGCACCCTCCACTCCCCTGACTGGCCGGCGGTACCTGCGGGAAAAGGAGGCCGTGATCACTCCCGTGGCCTCGGCCACGCAGAGCGTGAGCCGCCTGCAGAACATGGTGGCAGGGCTGAAAAATGCCCCAAGTGAGCAGCTCACAGCTATTTTTGAGTGAGTATGTCCCCCCCAGCTGCTCTCATACACACAGAAACTCACCCTTCCGCTTCTTTTGTTGGGGGCAGAGTGTTTTGGTCCGTGTGTCTGTGTTACTCCTTGTGGGAAGATCTGTTTTCTGGATGATCTCGTCTGGAGAAGGGCTGAACACACCCCCCCTCCATCTGACTTGTCACCACCATTGTAGTGATGGAGCTTCTGCTTTTGCTGATGTTAATTTATCTGTTTGTCTCCTCGAAAGCCAAATGCCTTTTTCATGTATTTGTTTTCATTTTAAACAAATATGGCTCTATTAAAAGATGTGGTAACTGTGTTGACAGAGGTTTTGGAGGAGGGTAGCAGTGTTAGTCCACAAGCAATAGTGTTGGCCTTTGAGTTGGGAAGATAAAAAACTAAAAGCAGCCTCCAGACTCCCCATTTCTCCTTCCTACTACTTCAGGATATCTTGATCTAACTCTACAGCACATGCAGAAGCCTCCCAGTGACCCTGATCACTGGCAGTGCTGATCTCTGGTGTGGCAGCAGCTGTGTTTTCCATGTTGGTTGGTGGCTGTTCCCTGAGCACTCTTCAGCTCAGTTTCCTCCCTGAGCTGAGCTCATAAAAAGCAGTAATTGAACAGTAAATACCTGTAAAGATGCTGAGTGCTTGCTTAACCTCTGCAAGTGAAGGCCTTGCTGTGGTGTAAGTTCTCCAGATGTATTTTTATTAATCAGAATGGACATTGAGTACTATCAGTTAATATTTGAAGTGCAAAAGTATTTTTAAAGAAACAATCATAAGTAGGTGAAAAATATTAGTTGTACCTCTCATCTTTGGAGCTACATATATTTTGAAAGCTTTCCTAGCACTAGTTCTTAAAAGCTTACAAGCACTCAGCAGGATGCATTTGTTTTGATTTTTTCTTTGGTTGTTTTTTAAGGACTGATATAATTTATGTTACACAATTAGACATTGAGGTGTCTGCAGTCTCAAATGAAAAAAAAAGTGTGTTTGTTCTAAGTGATAAACCAGTCTGTCAGGAGAGAGGTAAATATTAAAATGGGAAAAAAGAATTGAGTAAACGTCTTAGAAGAGTTGTGGTGAGTACTTTGCTCATCTTGGACACAAGTTCAGCAAGCATGAGGGTATGTACTGTGTGGTGGGGGAGGAACTGTAGTTTGAAATGTGCAGTATTCTATGCTTTTCAGTATTTTCTTTTTCAAATTAAAATTCCATGGAAGCAGCTTTGAAACTAATTAGAAGGCTTTTTTGAATGAAACCTTGGTTGTTTTCCTTACTAGCTTTTCAGAACAGTTCTTGTCACAAGCCACTGACCTCTAAAACAGCCTTGCTGGAAAATCTGGCAGCATTCAGAAAGAGCATCTCCAGCAGAGATTCTCTGGCCTCTTTTTATGACAGTGACTGTGTGGAGTCCATCAGTCCCTCTCTGTCCTGGTAATAAAGGGGAAGATGCTGGCTCTTCATTCCCAGGTTTTCTCAAACTGAGCCTGGCTTGTGTGGTCTCAGGGATGCATTTGGTTGTTTGCCCTGCTCCCAGCAGATAGATTTTTGTCCTGAGTGTGCTCTTGCTTGCTCCTGCATTTGTTCCAAGATTTGTTCCCAGCCTCCATAACCCTATTAGGAAAGGAAAGCAGAACACGATATTTGTGTGTGTTTATGTTTTCCTCTTTCTGTGTAATACATGTTATTGCTGATGAGGAATGCTCAGGATAATTAGCTTCCCTTTTTATGGTGGTATGGGTTTTTTTTTTTCAGTTTGGGGTTTTTTTAACTGGATATTAATTTATACAAACAAGGCTTTCTCTTTGCCTTCTGCCTCAGGTCTTGTGCCCGCAGCCCCATGGAAAGCATCATGAGCAGAGTGAAGGAAATTGGTGAGACCTTCTGTTGCAGCTACACTCAGTCAACAGATGAGCAGCCAGGATCTCATATAGGTAAGGAGTGAAAGGCATGAGATATTTCAAAATGCTAAACAGGGACAAGTAGAATGAATAAACTGTTGTCTAAGTATTTAGTACAGTGGAGCTGTTTTTAATCCCAGAATGTATCCAAGCAGAAAACTGTTGCTGTCAAACCAGAACACTTTAAAAAGTGAAAATTTGTGACAAAGTAAACCCAAGGCTGCAGTTCAAACTGGGATAACCAAGAGATCATGGAAAAGCAGATCTTAACAAGCATAAACTTGCTTTATTCTTAGCTTTAAAATATAAAGGAAACTGAATACAGATAGAAAAATTGCAACATTGCAAAACTGCACCACAAAATAAATAATCCTTTAAAACATTTATAGAATTTCATCCTGTGCCTGGGACTAGTGGATTTCTGAGAATACTTTTCAGTTTGCAAAGTCTAGACATACACACATGCCTATTTTCTTGGATGGGGATAGGTGCTGGTCAGTTAATTCTTAATATTGTTTGTGCCAATAGCATTGGACTTCAACTCTGTTGGTTTTAAATTTCAGATTTTGCTGTAAACAGATTAAAACTGGCGGAGATCTTGTACTATAAAATCTTGGAAACTATAATGGTGCAAGAAACCCGGAGACTGCATGGGAAGGATCTGACTGTGAGTAAAGAACTGGCCAAAGAGTAGAACACATTTTGTAACCATTTCTTGGGGTTTGTCTTCAGGCAATTCAAAAACAGAGCATTGTAAAGCACTCACTTTATATTCTTAATGTGAAAAAGAGGAAATACATGGCAGGTGACTCCATGTATTTTTTCTACTATTAAAACCAGTATAACTGGCATAAGTAGCCATCTGAATTAGTGTTGCCTTCTAGAGCCATAACTTTTGTTGTGAGACTCTTATTCTCTTCTTTGTCCAATGAACAAAATCAATACTTGATGTTAGGTAGCCCTGCATTTGCTCTGCCTTGTGATGCACCATAAGGAGGCCAACTCATTTGTCCATAATATGCAACATGCGATGGCTTTGGTGCTGTTATTCTACATCTCATCTTCTAAACTTCCCTGTAAAAAAAAAAAAAAAAGGAGGTTGTGGGCAGGAGAGGAGAGCAGGTTCTTTCACAGAATTGCAGCTTCAGCCTGTTGCTGTCCCCTGTGACCCCCCAGGCTCTGCTGGAGCAGGACCTGTTCCACCGCTCGCTCCTGGCCTGCTGCCTGGAGATCGTGCTCTTCGCCTACAGCTCCCCGCGCACCTTCCCCTGGATCATCGAGGTCCTGGACCTCCGCCCCTTCTACTTCTATAAGGTAAACACACACTGCCTTGGGACAGCATTAACAATGTCATCTTATTGCATTGAGAGTTGTAGAGGATGGTGCTCTTCCTCCCCAGGGAATCCCATGAGAGAAGGACGGATGGTACTGTGCGCTGTGTCTGTTCTGGATTCTGGCTGTCCTGAAATATGTTACCTGGAAGGTGTAATGCCAGAGCTGAAGCTGAAACACAAAGCAAAAAAACTCATTTTGTAGATGGTCATGAACTGTAACATGCTGTTGATCAACTTTGGGTGCACTAAAGCATTCAATTGTGTTGATACTCATATTTATTGACCGCAAGCTATTCTGAAACAGCAGTAATACTCTTTGTTGCCTTTGGCTGCTACTACTTATCACAGGCTTGCTTTGGTAGGTGTTTTTTCCCCTCTATATAACTGAACACAAAGTACACCCAAGAAAAGATACTCTGTTTCTGCTCATTTTTTAACCCCACTCTCCCCATCTCCAATGTAATTTTGTTTTTGATTACTTCAGTTCTTTCATCACCTGTCCATATGCCTCTGGTTTTTGGTGGATACCTGTCAGCTTTTAATTTTTAGTTTTGAATAAGTCAAGTAGTTCTGTTTAGATGACAGCAACCAAAAAAATAGAACCCCTTTGGCAAAGCTCATTTATGTTCTGTTCTTCCTTCTTTTACTCCTTAGCTGTAAGGCAGTACTGAAGTTGAAACAAATCTGTCAGTATTGCTGTGGCTGTTGGTAGCCTCCTTCAAAACAAAATGCACTGGTGTGGATCAGATTTATGTTTGATTTGAATTTTCTCTGCTATGCAGTGTGTGTTTTTGCAGCACCCTTACTTGAAAAAAAATTGTCATCACCAAGACTTCACACAACAGAGAGCTGTGACATCTGTAACTTTGTTCTCTGGTGCTTAGTTTCTGTAGTAGGAATAACTAAAAATATCAGGAAGTCTTCTAGGGAAGTTTTATGTCATTTCCATCTCTGGAGCTTTAGAAAAACAGCCTGGATGCTCCTCTGACAGGAATGACATGAATGAAAGCAGCTCTTGTGTGGGAGCATGGGGGTGCAGTGATACTGCAGGACATCAGTCAGCTCTGTTCAACCCCTGTTTGTCCATGTCAAGTGTTCTGAGTATTCCTTAAAGGTTTCAGGCAGTGGTTTTCATCCCTTTGAGTTATGGGCTGCTTGTTTGAAGGGCAGGAAAGCTGGAATGCTGGGGTTGTCACGTGCCCTGCTGAGCAGCTGTACCTGCTCCTGTCTCCCCTGGTCTGCATGTGCAGGGTGAGCTCTGCCTGTGCTCAGGGCTTTCATTCTGTTCATGCTTAGCAAGGGTGAGGGAGGGCCCTAAAACCTCCTAGAGTGGGTTGTTCTGCATCTGTGGCACATTAAAAAAATAAGGGATCAGAAGAGGGTTGGGAAAGATGAAGATGCCAAGAGGAGGCTGGAGTACTCTATGCTGAAGTTTCAAACAGATCCTGAAATTAGTAACAGTCTGAGAATGTTAAACATGGGCTTTGCTGTGTGTGTGTCATTGCTGTCAGGTAATTGAAGTGCTGATTCGGTCTGAGGAGGGACTTTCCAGAGACATGGTGAAGCACCTCAACAGCATTGAGGAACAAATTCTGGAGAGTCTTGCCTGGACTCGGAACTCAGCACTCTGGAATGCACTTGAGGCCTCAGAAAACAAAGTCCCAACCTGTGAAGAAGTATGTGATCTTTTTTCCTTTTATTAGAAAATTCACGTTCTTTTTCTCACTGTTGTTTCATACAGAAAACTGTTCAAATGAGAAAATTGCTGCAGAAAATCTTCTGCTAATAGAAGGCACAAAGAAAGGAAATTAATTTGTTATCTTACACTGACATTTCTTATTTCTCAGGTAATATTTCCCAGTAATTTTGAAGCCAGCAATGGAGGCAGTGGGCTTGGGCATTTGCCTATGATGCCATTATCTCCCATAATTCACCCTCGAGTAAAAGAGGTTCGGACAGACCTTGGTGGGAGTTTGAGACGGGGTATGTTCAAGGTTTCTGATGAGATCTGAATGTGGGAATTTGGGGAGAGGGTTTTTAAGCTTCTTTGTAATTGCAGAAAGCAATCTTGAATGTGAATTAACTGTTCAGGATTGTGAAGCCTCTTAACTTGACCAAGAGAAAGTCTAGATGCCCCCAGTCAAACCAGAGCTGTCTCACTGGCAGCAGACAGTGGTGATGGTGCTTCCCTTCAGCACTGGAGAAGGTTTGGCTCTTGGTTTGATGACAGGGTGAACTTGCTCTCAGGTGGTTTATTGTCCATTGATGTTCAGATTTTTTCAGGGTTTTTTGGCTTTTTTGTTTATATATTAATGGATTTACTGGATTTTAGGAGACTTTTTTTTTAATGGAATGACAGCTGCATTTATCCCTATAGTTCTTATAGTTCCTATAGAACTGATCTTGTGCAGGAGGGGAGGACAGTTCTTTGCCTGCAGTATTCCCTCCTCTGAAGAGCTACTCTTCAGATTCCTGGGTCTCCCATAGAACTGTCTCCTGACAGTGAGGGTGCAGAGGCAGTGCCTGCACTGCTCTTTCCTTTACACACTCCCCAGGCAGGACTTGCTGCTTTCATTGTATCCCAGACACTCGTCCATATGTTCTTGCAGATGCACCATGGACTGATTGGTTGTGTGATCTTGTCTCCTGTTATGTTTATCTGGCAAACTGCAGGACAAGATTGTTTGGGTTTTTTTAAATATTCCTTGGTAGAGAGATATAGAGGCAGTTGCTGGAGGTGTTATGGTTTGTTTTTTGATGGAATGGGAAGCAACCTGGAGATTGTGTCTTATGTATGAGTAGAGCTGTGTGAGACATGACCTTGTACAGGAGAATCTGGTTGGTAGCAGAGGCTCCTCCTAACTTCAGTTGGAGAATGGTGGGGATAGGAAATGTTTATTTGCCACTGTGACCAAGAGAACCATCTTGGCAGAGTTAGAAATACAGTCTTACCTTATCTGTTATCCAGAAAGTTTCTTCTTCATGGGAAATGGGAAACTGCTGTCACTGGTATCCTCACAGACTGCAGCAGAAATGCAAAAAGCCTGTGAACAGAACCCTGTACATTAGTGCTGTTTTTTTCAGTCTTACTACTGGAATATGTGTTTGAAAGCAACAGAAAAGCCTGAGAGGAACCAGGGGTGAGTGAGAGTGGAGGTTCCTGGCTGGAGTCAGTTTAGGGAGTGTGAAAGCCAGAACACAGAGAGGACAGCATGGCCAGGGCATGTGGTCAGTATTCCTGTAGAGGAAGGTGTTCAGAGAACTAGCACTTGCAAAAATTACTAATTGCTAAGCAGACTGGCTTAAGTATCTGTGATCCTGTGTGTTCCTAAGTCTCTGTAACTTAGTTTGGCCACTCAGCTTCCATGTGATACCTGATGGCAAAACTGTCCTGTGTGGGATGACTGCAAAATAAAAGGAATCAGAGTGTAGATCTTGTTCACATCACCTGGGAACAGTGAACTCTGAGAGCAGATCTGAACTAGAAGGGATGTTGTACAACTGATGTTGTAGTTGGCAGGTGGCCTTTCCTCTCCTCTGGAGAAGTATTCCCATAAAGCTGCTGCTGTTTTGTTGATTTTGTTTTTCCCTCCTTGGCATCCCAGACATGCAGCCACTGTCCCCAATCTCAGTCCACGAGCGCTACAGTTCTCCCACAGCTGGGAGTGCTAAGAGAAGGCTCTTTGGAGATGACAGCCCCAGGGAAATGCAGATGGAAAAAAACTTAACCAAAGGAACTAAACTGACAATTGCTCCAGCGTCCAGCATTGGTGCTGAAAACGTGTCAGTGTCTCCTGGCCAGACAGTGCTGACCATGACAACCACTTCAGGGCCAGGAAAAGGGGGACAGAAGGTCACTATCCCATTGCATGGTATGGATTCTTCCTGGTTTCCTTCTCTAATAGATGTTTTCCTTGCTCTTAAGATCTGCTTAGACCAACCATGTACCTTGACCATGTATTGCTTTTTCTTTTTTAAAAAACACTCACTTTGTCAACAACAAAAAAAAAAGCTTAAGTGTACACTGACATTTTGTCCTTGGAGAGATCTGATCCCTGACAGATCCTGAGGATTGAGAACCATGAACAACGTTCTGGAGTTCGTGCTTCTTTTAGTTACACCTCACACAGTTCAAGCAATGATTTGATTCTCAGCTCCAGTACTGAATTACTGCAATTTCTCTTAAATTTGGTCTGTTATAATCTTAATAGACTCTGGAATTTCTGGATAAGGGTTATGTGTTAACATTAGCAAAATACTGGGAGACTTTTATTTTGGTGAAGTTGGGTAATTCTAGAGTATTTCTGAAAATGGTACATGAGCAGTGAGTTTTATAGCCATTCATAATTTAAAAATTGGGTCTATAGTTAAAGACGAAAAGAAAAAAAAAATCAATTTTTGATGTTTAAGGAAATTTTCAGCAAGAGAATTTGACTACTGGAGAAACTAATGAGGGCTGTGTGGGATATGCTGTCAGGTTTGCAGAATAATAGAAAAGGACTGCCCATCTCTCCCAGAAGACTGGAACACAGACTACAGAAATTGTGATTTCTTTTTGTACTTTCAAATAGTTTTAGAAATGATGATTCACATTCATATTCTTCCTTTAACTCAACCAGAAATGTGATCTTTAATAATTTCTGAAGACTCAGGGACAGTCTTTTTAGCATCTAGTACAGAGTATGAGATGTCCTTAGTACAAAATAAATAAGTTTGATTTGCAAGTTTAGCTCTGCAGCATGAGATGAGCAACTGATTTATTCCTCTGTGTGTGTGTCCTCTCCAGGTATTGCAAATGAGATGGGTGGGATCACCTTGATCCCCATTTCAATTAATTTAGGCCAGCCATGTAAAGTGGATGCTCAGGCTCCCTGCCAGCCTCAGGGGACTCAAGCACAAGAAGTGCAGGTATCAGCAGTGAGCAAACCAAAGAGAACAGGGTCCTTGGCACTGTTCTACAGGAAGGTAAGTGCTGTTATTGGAAGTTGTGCTGTGCTTCTGCTCCTGGTCATGCTGGAACCTGGCTCCTTGGGCAGTTCCCATCTCCTTTGTCTTCATGTACCTTTCCTGTACCCTCAGTCCTTGTAATACCTTGAAGGAGAAGGGAGAAGATGTTGAGTGTTGCAGAGAACCCAGTTTGCCCCTTCCCACCCAGGAGATGTTTTTCCTTTTAATCAGGATCTTCTGTAGATAACTATCAAAGACATATTGGTAGATTTTAGTTCTCTTGTCTATTTTGACTGCCTCCCACATTTGCAAGGATTAGACATACCCCAGATGAGATGATTCTCCTGTGTCTTGCTCATTCAGAACTGCACTGCTGTGGATCCAGCATCAGGAGATTCTCATTTGCCACTTTGAGCTCTGGTAGTGCTGGTCTTGCTGGGCTGAGGGCTCAAAAAGCAGTGGTGAATAACAGCTTAGTGTTTCTAAAAAGAAGGAACTTCTTGAAATAATGCAAGGTGCAAGTTAAAAACTGGGTGTGCTTCAGAGAAACATCAGATGACTTACTTCTAGTTGCTTTCATTTCCACTGTGGAGTATGTGAGAGATCTTCAGAGGGGGCAAGGTAACTTGATCTAAATGACTACAAAGAATATATGCCTTAATTAATATCTCAGTAATATTATAGGAATTTTTTGGCTATTATTTTCTTACTAGAGAATTTATTTTTAGAGGTTTTCCCCTTTAGGGGTATCTGTTTTACAATACCACCTAGAAAATTCTACAACTAACAGTCTTTAAGGTATATCTGAATACAGAAAATAACTTCTGGTGACACTTGTAAGCCACATCCTGTGTCTCAGCTATTGGTTCTTTAATTTTGCCAGTGGTAGTCTGTCTCTCTGAGAATGGACTAAGAACTGATTAACCAGCTGTGAACATTGCAGTTTGGAAGTTTTACTCTCAGATGGGAGTACTTCAGCTGTAGCCATTTATTTGACCAACCATGTCATAGGCAACATATTTCTCTTAGTTTTGAAGGAGAACTAAATCTTAAATTTATCTTTAAACTTTGGCCTTCCATTTACATTGATCATGATACTCACAATGAAAACTTTTCCCTACTGTCCTTCCTTGCTCCTGTTCAGTAGAGCAAGTGAAAGTGAAATGACCTCTTTCTGCTTTTCAGCATAAAGAATGTGCCTAATTAATTAGTGGGGAATATGTGTAGAAGCTATAGGCATAATGTTTTTAGGAAGATTTTCTATAAGCATTAGAGATTCAACAACTAAAAAGTGGACAACTTAGTCTTTGAGTCAGAATCCCAGAATGGTTTAGATTGGAAGGGACCTAAAAGATCATCTTGTTCCACCCCCCTGCCATAGGCAGGGACACCTCCCACTATCCCAGGTTGCTCCACATCCAACCTGGTCTTGGACACTTCAGGGATGGGGCAGCCACAGCTTCTCTGGGCAACCTGTGCCAGGGCCTCACCTCCATCACAAGGAAAAATTTCTTCCCAATATCCCACCTAACCCTGCCTTCTGTCAGTGTGAAGCCATTCTCCCTTGTCCTGTCACTCCATACCCTGGTCCAAAGTCCTTCTCCAGGCTGAACAACCCCAACCCTCTCGGACTTTCCACAGGGGAGGTGTTCCCTCCTAATGATCTTCATGGCCCTTATAGAACAGCCCTGCCCTGAACCATGTCATTTTTGCAGGGCACAACGAGCTTGTTTGTGCTTCCCTCCTCACTGTGTGCCTTTCTCTCCCAGGTGTATCACCTGGCGAGTGTCCGCCTGCGTGACCTGTGCCTGAAGCTGGACGTGTCCAATGACTTGCGCAGGAAGATCTGGACGTGCTTCGAGTTCACGCTGGTTCATTGTGCTGACCTGATGAAGGACAGACATTTGGACCAGCTCCTCCTCTGTGCCTTTTATATCATGGCAAAGGTAACACATAGCTTTAAGAAATCCAGGGAATTTTATGTTCAGTTGAAAATGTCGGGTCTGTTCTGGGTTCACAATTTGATTCATTCTTGTCATATCAGAGGAGGGAAGGGAAAAGTCCTTCCACAGAGTGGATGAAGTCCCAGTATGTTTTTTTCCTTGTTTTGCATGTCTTGAAAGTTTCCACCAACCAGACAGTGAGTTGAGAGGGTTTTTCTTCTCTTCCTGAGCACATTCAAAGTGAGCACTGGTTGTCACAGACAAAGCACTGTATGGTCTTAATGCCCCCATGTGTGTTTTCTATCCTGTTAGTTATCCATGATCTGTATAATCTGAACCAAAAATCCATTATAGTTACAGATTTAGGCAGGTGCAGAAGTTTGCAGGAGCAAATGTATGTAGGGAAGGTTTCTATTCCCCAAAAATCCTCTTCCTTTTTGAAGATTCAGGCTGAGGAATCAAGGTGGTTGCCTGTTACTCTTATTTCTTCATTTCTTACTCCATTTGCCAGCTCTGATTTAAGATGTTAAGTTTGATTATGAATCTGGAATATTGATTTGACTCAAACTTGAGCTGATGCCTACAGGGTCCATTAAGTCTAAATTTAAAGTCCAATTCAGGCACAAAATTCCTTCCACTGGGGCTGAATTACCTTTTCTTGAGGCACATAAATGAAGAGGAGCTCTGTATGTGGAGGGAAACTGATGTTTGAATTGTGACTACCTGTGCTCTTAACTGTAGCATGGCTTAGGCTCACCTGGCATGGATACTGATGGCTGTAGGAAGCAAAACCATTGCATAGCCAGTGATCAGTATTTTATCATGTAATTTGTCTGTTGTTTGGGTTTATTTTTTTAATAATACAGAATTTCAAGTGCTGTCTCCAGTGCTGTGTGAGACCTGACAACCTAGCCAAGGACCTTGATACATTGTCTCCTGGCTCCTACTACAAAAGCTGTTGCTTTTCTGCTGTTAAAATGACAAATGTGTGGCTGAAAAACAATGTACTTTAATAAATGAGCTATTTTGAGGTGCAAAAGCAAGATGAAATTACATGTGTGTATGTACCTGCCTCGTGTCTGGTTCAGGATTTCCTCACCTGCTTAGAAAAGTTAAAGGGTCCAGTTTCCAAATTTAAAAAGTACATTTTTGACTTTATAATATTTCCCTTCTTTAATTTTGTGTGTCACTAGAAAAAAAATGTGAAAAAGAAAAATGCCTAAGCATCATAAGCAACAAAAGGCTTTAGTGGCTAAGAAACAAGGAATTTCCAAAGAAGAAAATTTCTTGGTGTTTTCATATTCTCATCACCAGAACTAAATTTTAAAACTAGATATTCATAGTAATACTCACCAAAAATCTGTGTGCTGGACCTGAGCAGCCCAGCCTTCCTGCCTGCACTTGGTCTTGAATACCCTTTTCTTTTCCAGGTAACTAAAGAGGAAAGGACCTTTCAGGACATAATGAAAAGTTACAGGAATCAGCCACAAGCCAATAGCCATGTGAGTCAACAGCATTGACTTTCCTTTCTGCAGAGCTCAGTCGTGGCTTTTCAAGTGCTCATAAGGGAAAAGTCAAATCCTCTGCAGTGTAAAATGTGTTCCTATTCAAATAGATTTCATCTAGTCTCCTGACTTCCTTGTTTTCCTTGACAAGAGTGTCTTTTCCTGGTGTCTTGTAGGTTTATAGGAGTGTCTTGTTGAGAAATATTCCTGCTGATGTCTCGTTGGACAAAAACACAAACCCAGATACGGAGATGACAGAAGGTGGGTACAGCAAAGGAATCTTCTCTTTTCAATAATGTACTTGTGGGCTCTTAAAGAGCTGAGTTTTCAAGTAATCAGGAGAAGTGGAGCAAGTTTTACTGTTTTAGATGTATTAAAGAAAAACAAATGTATTGTTAAAAAAAGAAACCCTCTTGTCAATAGCTCTCCTGTGTGTTAGATGTGGAAAATACACTTCCTAGTTGGAAAGAATGTTTGATTTCATTTCCTTAAATTTATTCACTCAGGTTTAAAGTATTTTCTTAGTGTGTCAACAATACTACAGTTCTTGGACAGCAACAGTGATTAAGAAAGAAAGATGAAGATGAACTGTACCTAGAATATTATGATGGGTTTTTTTCTTAATATCACCTATTCTGAAGACTTAAGTAGGGAGACCTTGTTTCAGAAAATAAAAATTATAACTTTCTTAAGACCACCATTTTCTTCTTTTCTTCTTTTAAAGAGTTGAAATTTTCTTTGCTCTGGGTTAGAGAAGTAATAAGAGCAGTCTTGGAGAAACTCTCCTGTGCCACCTTTGAGTGATGTGTCAGCAAAAAAGGAGATCCCAAGCCTGTGTATGAACCATGAGCAGAGCAGGTCTGCAGCCAGGACACATGGAATTTAGGAGTTTATTCTTTCTAGTAAATTTGCACTGTGTCAGGGATTCAACTGCCTGAAAGAATATTACAGCCATTTTTTAAAAGGCTTGTTGAGGATTCCACCAGGGTCCAGGAAAGTCCTGTAGTTCAGTATCCTCAGTTCAGAACTCCACAGTTCTTGGATGTCTTGGAGTATCTGAAGTGACACTGGGCTCTGTCAGACAAAGGTATTTGGTTACTGAGTTCTTCAGTGGCTTTTCCCACCAGAGTTTTTCTTCAGCTTATGGACTCTTGTCTCCTTTAGTATTAACCCCTGCTCTTTTGATACCAGCTCACAGGAGGGTGTGCCTGTGTTGTGACAGGACGCAGACAGATGAAGGACTTGCACTTACAGGTGTCAGCTGGAGTTTTTGGTGTTTGTCTCCGTGCAGTGATGGCCAGAGACTTTATCCTCTGCTGCCCTGTTTTACTTGGCAGTAAGCAGAATGGAGGAGACATAGAAGGTTGTTTTCAGTAGTCCTTCATCTTAATTAGGGGAGAAAGAACATAACAAAAATTACACTTGCTGTGTGGCTGCAGTTTTTATCTCTGAACATAACATGCCTGAACAAATGGTGTCATAGTTTCTTTGCAGCAGAGGTAGGTTGAGCTCCAAGCTATTCTTTGCTGGCTGATCACTAGAAGTTTTCAGAGAAGCTTCTGAAAGACTGCTTAAAATGTAGATTTAAGAGCACTAATGGCTTTGTACCACTCCCCAAAATAAGCAGGGCAGGAGTCAGCTGTGATACAGTTTCTTGCTATGGCTGTTTCCAGGTTTGGAATGAAGGCTGGTAGTGGCCTTTGCAGCCATAACCCACTGGCCTGCTCACAGTGATTGGTAGCTCTCCTAATGTTCATAACCACCTGCAGCAGACCTTGCTCCTGCCTCAAGCACATTTCTTTAATTCCTCTCATTAACCAGTCAACTTATGGACAAGTTCTTTCTAGCTGGACATGGTAAGTTTGAAGCACACAGTTTGCCAATGCTGTTTCTGAAATCTGAAGCTCTCTCTCGTTGTTAGACTCATCTGTGAAAGCTGGCAGTACCTCAGGAGGATCCACAGCAGAGAACTGCAGTGAGACAGAAACGGAGGAGAGAGGAGATCTTATTAAATTTTACAATGCAGTCTATGTAGGAAGAGTAAAGTCATTTGCACTGAAGTACGACATCACAAACCAGGATCATGTTGTAAGTAAAGTATTTTGGAGTTAATACTCAGATCCATTTTTGTTGACAGTTAAACATATGTCAGTAATTTTGTCCTGTTACCCACACCAGGTGAGTAAAGTCAAATATTTGTAGGTAATGGTATGAAGACTTGCTCTAACAGCCTTTCAAGAGAACAAATGTGGATGTTGTTCAGTTTGCAAACCTGGTCTCAGCTTTTTTGCATTAATGCAACACCCATTTACTCTATTGACTGTGGACCATCTGTGTAACACATCTGGAAAATTAATTCTGTTTGGTTGGTACTTGATCAGTTGTTTAACCGTCACAAGATAAAACCTTCTAAAGAAGAAGGAGGTGGATTAATCTTCCCTTCTGTGAAGTAACTGCTCTTAAACATGTTCTGATTCCGCTCCCCTCCCGCTGTGTCCCCCCTTGCAGGTGGAAGCCCCTCCCCTGTCCCCGTTCCCCAGCATCAGGCAGCAGCCCGTGTCCCCTCGGAGGATCTCCCAGCAACACTCCGTGTACGTGTCCCCTCACAAGAACGGGGCCTGCCTGACACCCCGCACTGCACTGCTCTACAAATTCAGTGGGAGCCCTTCCAAGGTACTCAGCAAAAACAGGTAGCAAGTGGTCTGTTTGAGAGAGGGGTAATTAGTCTCCTAATTAGGATGTAGTTCTACTGTGCTATAATGCATCTCATCTCGGTTTGCGCTGAAGGGTCGAATTCTGTTTGCAGAATCCATCGCTCAGAGAGGTTCAGGTAACCTTTTGTTCTCAGATATTTGAAAACCAGAGTGAGTTTGAAATGAAGCCATAGTAAGCCATGATTTTTTTAATCTTGATCACAGAGCTTAAAGGACATCAACAACATGATAAAACAAGGTGAACACAGGAGTAAGAAGCGAGCAATAACAATTGATAGTGACACTGAATCCCCCACAAAGCGACTCTGCCAGGAAAATGATGATGTTCTACTAAAACGTCTCCAGGATGTTGTCAGTGAAAGAGCAAATCATTAAAACTGCCTGTTTCCTGTGGGATCTAAAAGCTATGGAACTGGATAGAGCTGTTGTGTTATTTATTCCTTGGTTTTCTGTACAGACAACTGCCAAGTTTTTTTAACACTGAACTTTTACTTGATTTCCACGGGAAGCAAAAAGCAAGAATTAAGTAGAAAACACCAGTGATCTTCATTCCCAAAGGCCATGCTGTACTATCACTTACTCTGAGCTGCTTTAGCAAGAGTGTTCTCTAGGAATCTATACTGGATGTTCTCAAGTCTAATTGGTAACATCACAAGTTCTGAGTGTAACTCAGCTTCTAGTAACAGTGGTTTTATTTTTGGAATAAGAATGGTAAGGAAACGAGTGAAGTCGGTTAAGTTTCCTCAATCTTTTGGTATTTGAAGAAAAAGATTTCAAAGTGCCTTATTTGAAAAGAATGTGGAATTTTATGCATTATTTTACTGTGGAGTAACTGGAGGGAGAAGAAATGGATCCTTTAGCCTCAGGAAGAGCTGAGCAGTTTTGAACTGGCAGAACTTCAGCAAAAAGTGTAGGTTGTGACATGGATCTGGCAGCTTTTGCAGTAGTGAGGGCAATAATCAAAAATTACAAATAGCAATGAGTTAAATTTTCTCTGGTAAAGCACTGCAATACGGTTCAGTGAGTGTGAATTCCTTCCTCGTGAGCCAGGGGGGGCTCCACGTGGGAAGCCATCGAGCAGCCTGCCCTGGAGGCTGCTGATGTGGCTGGCAGCTCACCCCTGATGAAGTACAAGCTGATGACAGCTGAAGTCAGTGGCTGGGGCTGTTCACATGTGCATGGATTCATTTAACAAATCTGTTTTATTTTTTCCTGAAGACCTCAGCCTCTTGTGTAGTATCTACACTGAATGTAAGCCCATCACATAAGGCACTGTGTATATATGGGGGGTTATAGCTGTTGAAGGCTTGGATTCACTGGAAATGTATAAATTCCAGCATCCAATTCTTGTTACTGGGGTTTTTGATAGGGGTTTATTTTACCAAAATGGAGAAAGTTCAAGGTTTACTCATTATTGTAAATCAGTAGTTTGATCTTATTTTATAATTGCTTTTAAGATTAGAGTCATAGAGAAACTTCTCAGCACTGTAATTTTCAGTTTCTGTATAAATGAACTGAAAAAAAAAAGGAACGATTTCATAGGACTTGTGTGAGGAACTCTGTTCACTTCACTGGCTGGCTGGGGTAGTATGTAGGTGTTAGTGAGAGCACTGAGATGATTTCAGGCAGTCTCAGCTAAGGAATTTGGCCAGCAGTGACAGAGAAGAAATTGATTACAAACTAGGTTTGCTACTCAGCAAGGAGTAGAAAGTTTACAAACTTGTTTCTGAATTGTTAACTACTTGAATATTTGAAGGTTTTTTTGGTTTTTTTTTTACTTTCAAAAAAATGGTGCTTGGTGTTTGAGCATGGAGAGCTGCAGTGTGAGGACATGGACACGCAGTGGAGTAGCTTTTCACATGAATTGTTCCATTCCTGTAATTTTATTCAAGTTTTAATGTTTGCCTTCAGATTTTGAGATAAAAAGTGGAGGATTGCAGCCTTTCTGGATGGGAAATGTATGGCCAGGGATAACAGCTTCAGTCTTTCCACAGTATTGTATGATGAGCATTTAGTTGATTTGTTTTTAATTTGACATCATGTGCAGATCTTCTCCTGTGTCTGGTCCCCACACTGTCACTGCCTTCCCTGAAACTAAAAAACTGATGGTGCCAAAATCCTTTGTAGTTGTTAGGTATAGTGTTTCTTCATTAGGAAAATGAATGTACTACAACTGGATGCAGTTCAGAGTTTTTCACCTTTTTTTAGGTGACATAAAAAATACTTAGGGCTTGTTGAACAGCTAAAACAACAGGTTACATGGCAGTTTTTATAACGGTTTCAAAGTGCCTTCACATGTAAATCTGTATTTTATAATAAAAAACTAAAAAGTATTCTAATTTGTGGTGCTGTACTTCCTATTGTTTTTCTGTGCTAATTCATTAAACTGCCTTCTCTCTACATTTTCTCTAATGTCAAAGACCATAATTTTTATGCTCCTTCAAATTTCTTTGGGATTTTTTTTCTGTTTAAATTCATCATATTTTATGTATTTTGTCTGAAATTTCCTCCTTGGGTTTCTTTACTGCTTGTGCTTCAGTCAGATG
>VYZS01098089.1:0-27995 GCA_013400695.1 Neodrepanis coruscans
TGTGTTTTTTAATACTGTAAAAATAAACCTTACTTTCTGGGGGGTGGTAGCAGGAGAGTTAGAGTTTACATGGAGCCAGCATTTCAAGGTGGCTGTTTATGTTGTTACCAAAGATATTTCTAGCTTGCTTACAGAATGAGGGTTTTTAAAAAACACTTTTATATTTGAAAGTACTCAGTCTAGCTTAAGTTCTTGTGGAAAAAAATGTTATAGTTACATTGCTGTGGAAGGTAGCTACAAGATTTTTAATACTAAATTGAAGTGGATGGGTACATTGTTTGCCATAACGTTTCTGTGGGAGGTAAAAATCATATACATGGATGCTGTTCCTACAGTGACTGCTATTCCAAAGGAGAATCTGGGACATAATGGGTGTAAATCTTGTGGGTTTTTTTATACAAGAATCAACAATAAAAAGTGTTTAGACTATTAAGATGCCTACAAGAATAGCCTTACTCCAGAGCTGTAGGTTATAAAGTTACAGTAGAGCCTGCCTTCAAAATGGTTGGAAATCTGTCATAAATATCTCTTTCCCACATCCTTTCTGTCTCCCTGGATGATTGGCTCTCTAGCAAAGCTTTCCGTAGAGGGTGTACTGTAATCCTTTTACGTTACTCCTTCAGTGCAGATTACGCAGCAAGAAATAATTAGGAGATTAATTTTCACCTGTCACTGCCAATAATAGATAACCTTGATACAGTGACAGGGCGAGGAATTTGGGGAGCGGGAGAGCGTTTAACCCTGTAGTGATTGCTGCAGGGACCAGGCAGAAAATGGTTGCCAGAACATGACCTCCCTGCTCGCTGTCACGGAAAGGCAGAGCCGTGTTAGTCTTTCAGCTTCCCCGTCTCCCGTGGCCGCGTTGCCTTTATCCGCGGCCGTGTGCTGTAAAACCCGCTCTGTGCCGCAGTGGTGCCACACGCGCCTCGCGCTAATCAGCCCCGAGCAGCCGTCGGAGACCTTTGTAGCTTAGCCTTTTAATTCAAATGCGGTTCTGTTGCTTTTCATGATTTCAATTCCCAATCTGACTGGTATTCCTGGGCTGCTCGGGAAAGGAGCGAACTAATGAAGATGGCTTCATTAGGCAGAGCGTAGTTTAGCCCTTGCTTCTCTCCAACAAATGCAGCTGAAAAAACATCCCAGAAGTAACTGGGCTTTTGGTCTTCAGAGAAAGCGGAGCTGAGGTGTTTCTGCTCCCTTTCAAAATTAATTACTAGCTCTCATCAGGTGAGCTTAAAAAAGCAGCCTGTGCTCTGAGACACTGGAGGTAAATGGGAAGGAAAAAATAGCCACCCTTCCCCTCGCTTCCCCCCACACTTCTTTTTATTTTTTTCTTCTGTGCTTAAGTTTAAATCTACAATCTGTTGAAAATGTAATGGGAAACCAGCCTACAGAAAATGCCATTATTCATATCATCGTGAGCTCATTTATTTTATCTGCTATAGTAATGATAAGACAGACTGCTTGGCAATGCTGATAAGCTGAGAAATATCTTAGAGCTATTTGTAAAAGTTAAAGCAGATCTTGGTACTGCGAGATAGGGAAACTGATGAGCCTTTGGGCAATCTGCAGAGCTGAAAGCTAATAAAGATTTTAATAGGAAGGCCTCATTAGGATTAGGGAGATCTATTATCTGCGATTTACACAACACAAACAGTGGGGCAACTTCAATTTTTGCTTCTTTGTTCATTAAATACTATTACTGAATGTGAAGCCTTTTAACTGGGATCTGGATCTCTTCATCCTCAAGGAGCCATCACCAGCTGATGGTTGAGCAAAGATGAAAGGGCAGCTGATGTGGGAATGTGTTTGCCACAGTAGAGCAATGCCAGAAAGCTGTCATGGTCAGGGACCGGTCACTTGTTGGAGGTACAGAAATGCATTTGTTTGCAGGTGCCTGGGTAGAAAGGTCTTTTTTTTCTCTTGTGAACAGTATTTACAAACTTCTGGCTCTGAAGTTTATCTTTACAAAAAAATTAACGTTGCTGATTCTCTTAATGGTGAGACTGAAACACTGTTATGGCATAGCTTGACCACCCAGTTCAGTCTAGTGGAGTGGCTTCTTTATTAGTTGTGATCACCACAGAGAGAAAACTATTCAAGTAGAGGAGCTGTCTCCAATGCCGTTGGAGTTGATATGGTAGGAGAATGTGATCAGGGTGACTTGATCAAATGGTTTGGTGGTGGTACAACAGGACTGATTTTGCTACCATGTGCATTCTTAAATATGTGATGTACAAAATGTCACTTTTTGAGGTTGTGGAAACACCTGTCTCATGAGCTCCATGGATTTACTTGTCATATGTAGCACAGTGTGTAAGGTGCAAGTAAGCTGCTGAAAGAACATCAGTTTATCCAGGGTTTACAGATGTATTTAATATTTTTACTCAGGAATCATCCAGACATTTTTTGTGGTTGAACTGGATTGTAAAGCAGGAGCAGAACCCATCCTGGAACATTCTTTGGTTTGCTTTTAAAGTCCAAGCTACATTGTAATCTGATTCTGCTAACCTACAGATTAAACCGTTTTTATACGAGGTAGTGAGAACTAATTGAACTTCTAATGCAGATAAAGGGTTTTGTTAGGTAATATCCATGCTGGATGTGAGAGGCCACTTGTGTGACCATACCTGTGTTTAGGAGCTGTCTTGTTTCTTCCTTGTCTGGAGCACTCACATGTACAGGAGTCTCAGCTGCTCCCCATTCTCATAGCACAGACCAGCTTCTCTCCTGCTGCAGGAGATAAACCCAGTGTAAACTACAGTGACTCTACCTCCATGGAAAATTAGTATTTGGGCAGTATGTTCTTGTATTTTCAGTTGTCTGTAATACAACTTAGCAGCCAAAAGTGAAAGGGACCACGGAACCATGAGCAACAGAGAAGTCTTTTCCATAGCCTGGGTTCCAGTGGTTCAAACCAGTGGTTTCATAGGGCCTACAGAGAACAGTGCAATGGTAGATTTAGCTCCAGGTATTCTGTCTTCCATATGATAAGGAACTTGCTTAGAGCAGCTGTGGCTCTAACCTCCCTTCCCTGTGCCCTCAGCAGTGTGGAGACAGATGGGCAGGGCTGGGAGCAAAGCCCAGGACAAACAGAAGTTTCTAATGGAGGGTTGGTGTCAGTGTATTGTAACTTGTTTGTAACCAGTCACAGGTTCTGTCAGCGAGCCAGCGTGGCCTCCAAAAGCACTAGCACTATTTGCACATAACGTGTTGCTCCAGCACGGCTGCCATTTGAGAAGTTTCTAATATTTATGTTTGATATGAATGAAACTTTTTGTTTTGTCTGTAGACCGCAACGGAACTGGAGCTGACTCGTATCAGGAGTGCCTTGATAACAAGCAAGGTATGAGATCAAGTCTCTCCAACATGGGCACTTGGGACTGATTTAGCTTGATTCCTTGCAGCTGAATTGGTTGCTGTCTCTGTCTCTTTCACTCTGTCTCCCTTTTTTTTTTTTTTCCTTCCCCACCCTCCTCCCACCGTCTCCAAGCCAATTCACTGTTAACAGTTCCATGTCAGCTAACCTGTTAGCTCAGGGTCTCATTGCACATTCGTGATAAGGCTTCTTGTTTCTAGCACCCCAAACCCTCAGTTATTAAGGGAGAAAGTGGGAAGACTGTAAAACAAAAGTAGCATGTGTGTTTGTTTGCAGCTGTCTTCTTCCTCGAGGTTTAGTTGCACAGCCAAGCAGAAAAATATTAAACTTAAGTTAAGGGAAGGCATGTGCTAGGCTAGGTTGCTTTAGCACCAGACATCCTGTGATAATTTGTGTGCTGACATGCTGCCTCACACTTGTCCAGCCTGCTGTCTTCTCCCATGGTAAAGTTGGTAAGAGCTGGAAAAGTTTCTTGTGATTTACAAGAGAGTGATGATGGTGAAGGATGAACCTGTTACCCATTTGCCATAAACTCGGAAAGAAGAGTCACATCAGTTAAAATGAAAATTGTAAAAATTATCTCAGAAACAGGACCCAAAGGCAAAATCATTAATTCTGTATTTAGAAAAAGGGCTTGGTGTATTGTGTGTGCTCTTCAGATGTCCTCTCTGAGAACTGCAATCAGAAGTGCCACTCCATCGCTACACCCATGTAGTAAGTGTTGAACCTTCTGGTAATCAGGGAGAATAAGCACCCTTCAGTTCAGAATATCATTTATTATAAGCCACAGCAGAAAGATATGAGGAAATGCTTATCCTAACAAGGTTATAGGCATCAGTCAGCTTTTACCCTGCTGTTGACCCAGATCTGCAACGGTCACTAGAACAACCATTTCCTGAAGTTCTGACCCTTCTTGCATAATTTTCTAAAGTAGGACCAAGAAACACAAAAACCTGTCCCAACTGGTGCTTGGTTGGATTTAATTTTCCACTGGTGTCTTTGCTTTCAGTATCCATCAATCAGTGTTATATGTGCTTCAAGTCAAAGCTGCCATGAAGTGCATCTCCCCTTGCTGTTGTTGGGTTTGGGGTGGGGTCATTTGAGGGCGGTTGGGGTTTATTTTGCTTGTTTTATTTCCCCCCTCTGAAGTACCTTGTTTCTTTGGTGGCCTTTATGCTCATCTTTTTTCACTATTTTTCTCTACTGATTGTAGTAAATACCTAATCATTGCTAAGCTTTCATTTCAGAAGTTACAGCTGGAAGACTAATGTGGAAGAACTGTAATCAATAATGGCTTTTTTATTAGATTAAGTTTAAAAGTCTTGTAGACCAGTGTAATTCAGTATGGTCCTTTGATAGATGATTTGTTTTTAGGGAGAAGAGTTTCTCTCAGTAACATTTCTCTTGTTGGCTGGAAGAGGTTGATCCACTTGTCATTTTGTAGAAAGCAACCAAGTTTCAGAATTTAAAAAAAAAAAAAAAAAAAAAAAAAAAAAAAAAAAAAAAACACAAAACATTATTCTCATTTTTGGAAACTAATTGCAGTTCCTTTGATATGCCAGTTACCCTGATTTATCGGACAGGTGGTATTAAATGGCATTATATCCATTATTTTTATTTGTCTGTCAATATTCTAGATTTTTCTTGTATGGTTTTTGATAGGTTTCTTTACCTTTGTTAGCACGTGAACAAGCTGTATCATTATAAGCACTTTCAATCCAGTATGAATTGGATCTGGTTTGGGTAATCTTCCATGTCCATGCTATATCATCATGTTTAAAGCAACAATTTTTAAGAATGCAGAAGTTTAAAGGTAAAAGTATACAACAATAACTTGTAGTCTGTCTCTTACTGACACATTACATTTTGTGAGTGTGCAGTAGGGTTGAATCCCCCATTTGCAACAATTTACAAAATAAAAAATACATAGCTGACAGTGGACCCATAATTCTGGTTATTTCTGTTATGTTCAAAACAAAACACCACCACAGGCTGGAAGTAGCGGTGGCTTCTTAAAAGTATTAAATCTTCAAGCTATGTGAAATGCTATTGCCATGGCTTCTTTTTATAACAGCGTGCTTGTCTCCTAGAAATTATGCTATAATGAGGTTTGGTTTATATATTTTACCCCTCTCCTCATTAAAGTGCTATCTCTTGGAAGAAGCGCTTTGTGTTTTGAAATACTGCGCGGTTAAAATGAAGGCAGGTTTATAAGGATTTAATGTACTTGGGAGCCAAGGTTTTGCAGCTTTATGGCAAAGATGTTTTAACAAAGGGCTTTATGGTAAGGGTGTGCTGTATTTTAGTTAGGCAGTTGCTCAAGGGAAAATTTTGAGCGTGAGCACGTCACAGCAGCAAGGAGAAATTCAGAGAGAACAGGCCTCCAAGATCCAGTTGCCAGCTTGGCTGATAATGGGTCTTAATTCTGCGTGGTTTCAAGACCCGATTTTTTTTTGCCTCTTTACTCAAGACAAAGCTTTGTACTATGTCATGCAACACCACAAGCAGGCCATTTAGGTTTCCCATTTTTGTGCTCAAAGGCAGGGTGCAGCAGAGCACGCTGGGGACAGCCACAAGTGGGATTATTACACCCTTTCAGAATGGACATTACTTTTTGCAGCCTTTTAACTCCAATATTCATTATTAAAATCGTACTTTAAAAGCAAGACTTGTTAAGTATTTGAGGTTTGGAAGTAAAGAGGGCAGAAGTTCAGGCTAGTTGCCCATCCACCACAGCAGAAGATGTGTCCTGGATCTGTGTCTTCCTCTGGGAGACGCTTACTTATCCCATGGTATCCTGAGAACCAGGGTGTTCTGCCATGGAAAACAGGTATAAAATTACTGCCAGACACAGTTGTTTCTGGAACTTGTCAGTAGAAACTCACTGTTATTATAAAACAATGCTGGTTTAAGGGTTTAGGCAGCCAGAAGAAGTAACCTCTCATCCTTGAAACAGTGAGTAGTAGTGGTTTTGGAAACTGATTCTAAGTATTTCATGTTATCATTCGATCATCCTTAGAAAATTGTGGTTTACTTTGCTTCAGCAGCCTTCTCTGCATCTCCATCCCCTCAGGTGGGCTGCTGATGGGTACTTCACCCTACTGGGCTCCAGCTTTCCAAGCAGAGCTCCAAGTTCCTGCTGGAGGAACCCAGTAACTTTGACTTTTCCAGCTTCCTTGCAGAGTATCATGGTCCAGTGTTACCTCACCACAGATGAATTAGTTGATATTTTTCTCAGTTGAACTTGGTTTCATCTTTTTGATGGCACTATTGACCTTTTATATTTCTCTTCTGATACTTCACACCACTTCCCAAATTCAGTGTTGCTGATTGATTTTGTTAGTTCACCTCGAGAGGAAGGACAAATACAATTTGCAGAAACATTTGAGAACAAGGATGAAGGATGGTTAGTCATGACAGTGATCAAGCCAATAGCACCTCTGTCCTGAACTGATGGAGGACTGAGTGCTCCTATCCCAGGGTTGTGCTGCAAGTAGATCCCAGGTGGACTGACATGGATAGGATGTCTGTGGGATCAGACTTGGTTTTGTAGTAGTGGCCATAAATCAGACTTTTGTCATCCTGTTTGCAGTCTCCTGGGTGGTGCAGTCCCAGTGTGTGTCATCTTCTATTAGTCTTGATGCAACCAATGACCTTGTTTGTGTGAGCACATTAAGAACAACATTAATATCTAATTTGACTACTTTGGATTCAGACAGGCCGTAATCAATCACCTGAATTCTCCTGACAGCGAATATGGCTGGATGGGATAGGGAGAAAGAACAAAATGCCTGCTTTGGCCAAACTAGGAATTGGAAAACTGCTTGTGATCTCATGTAGCTGGTGTAACTGTAGCAGTTGGTGAAAGCAGGTTCTTCACTGGAAAGAAAAGCTGCAAAAGTGAGAAATGTGTGGTCTTCGTAGAGGCCTGTTCAGCTTTCTTCCTGCCTGTTAAATACTGACGTGATAAATGAGACCACCACGATACAGAGGCATCTTTTAGAAGATGTTATTGGGGAAAGTTCTAACCTCTTCCAGTTTTTGGATCCCTTTTGAGCCCCCAGCAGGATTAGTTTCAGGATGGCAAAGATGAATTATGAGGCAGATAAATAAAAATGGCAAACTGGCATGGCTGGATTGAAAAGTGCGGTCAAAATAGTTCTGTCACTGAAGATGTTATTTCCATTAAATGTTTTGAGATTTAATATTGATTTCAGTGAAATTACCCTTGAAAACTTATTTCCTTCAAGCCTTTATTTTTATATATTTGTTTTGGAACTATTTTAGGAGGCAGAAAAATGAAACTTCATCTTCAAACAGTTTTTATGTTTTGAAATTGGCTTTTTTCACTGTATGAACAATTTTTAAAATATTATTATTATTTGTATTTCAGTCATGCCTGTGCACTCTAGTTATGGGCTAAACGTCATTTTGCCAACCACAACGCAGACTGGGGGGGATCAGTTTCTGCCTGAAAACACTTTGGGTTTGTGTTTCTGACGGGCTGCGTTGATTGCCAGTGCCTATTTGAAAAAAAGAAAAAACTCAACAACGTTCTCATTTTACAATATGTTGGCTGCCTTTTTGTTTAAAGAATTATAAATAAATCAGCAGATTTTCCACAAAAACACATATGCTTTCTTCCTGATGAGCAGGATGACGCACCAAGAATCCTTGCAAGAGGCCTTGAATCTCCTTCAAGTCGAGCATAGTGCTGAGG
Organism: Neodrepanis coruscans; assembly: GCA_013400695.1. Taxonomy (NCBI): domain Eukaryota; kingdom Metazoa; phylum Chordata; class Aves; order Passeriformes; family Philepittidae; genus Neodrepanis; species Neodrepanis coruscans. The sequence goes on from VYZS01098089.1 coordinate 8,100, forward strand.
TTGAAATTGAAATTTTAAGTAACTCTCTTCATTAAAAAAGATTCTGGTGGGGCCTTGTTAGCAGAAGAATTGCCATTTTCTGACTAATTTTTTTTTTGCCAGCATGGGAACAAAGAAAGAAAGGAGGAGGCAGAATAAAAGCCTGTGTGAGTGTACGTTCAGAGGCTGCAGCTCTCTAGACTGGTAATGGTATCTGGAAAGGGTCCAGGCTGTTGTAAATATGAACTTTTGTCAATATTCCCCAAGCTTCTTTGGACTCTAGGGTGGGCTTTATTAGCTGAAGGTCACACCATTGTGCTGTGTCCCTCTACTGAGACCTCTGATACCTTCCTGAAAGGACAGCCCATTATCCCTGGGCTTAGAAGCCAGCTTTCTCTTCAGTGGCGCTGAAGCTGATAAGCTTAAGAGGCGTATTTCATCCCCCCACTGCTGCTTTCAGGAAACAAACAGTGTTTATCGTTCCTGATTAATTCCAGTTGAACAAAAAAATAAAATAGGAGGCATGTGTGTGTGCACACGTGCACACAGAGAGACACAGAGTTGACTTTTTTTTTGAGGCCGGTCATCTTGTGTAAGGTCAGCTCACAGCGCTGGCCACAGCCAGCAGTGTCTGGTGCTGGCGCTTTGTTTTCTTGGAAGATGTGTCCAAAGATGGATTTAGTAACACCAGAGGACCGTGGGCTGCAATCAGTGTAAGGAGAAAGGGGCGGAAAGGGGGACGGGGTAGCAGCAGCCTGAGCATCAGGGTTGGAATTGATTTGTGGCAATTAAGCATTAAGGTCTGCAAGAGCAGGACCACCCGCTGGGAGAGTGGCTTTCCATCACCTGTGAAAGATGAATGGCCTGAGGAGAGAGAAGGGCAGGGATTTTGTACTCAGCTACCTGAAAAGAATCATAAAACTGCTGTATCTTGCTTCAGTATCTTGCAGTCCTGTTTATCACTGCTAAATCCCTTTGCTGGGAATTGTATGCAACAGAGTTGGAAGATAAAAATGGTAGTTGCTACTACTGCTGTGTTTTCTGCATTTCTGTCTTTAACTCTGGCTTGAAATTTGTCAGGAGGTGTTTTGCTTGAATGTGTTCCATGCATAGTTATTTTTTGCTTCTGTGCTGAGATTCAAGTATGGAATTAATAACAGTAACACATGCATTGAGTAACGTATTGTCACACTCTACACTTCTGCAGCTCTGTAAAGCACCCAGGTGGCATGTCCCAGGGGCTGGGTCACCCATGGAAGGAAATGTGTGCTGTGTGCTCCTTTCCAGCGTGCTCTTAGTGGGCAAGACACCTCACCTGCCTGTGCATCTTGAGGTTTTTGTGTGGAAAAGGAGAGTATTGGCACTGTACACAGTCCTTTTTGTTTGGATGAGCATGTACCTGCAGCCCAAGTCGGGTCTCTTGGTCACAGGTCAAGTTAGGTTGCAGATCGGTGAATTAATTAATTAATGATTGCATCAAATCTTTGTTTCACTTCCCACATGGACTTTGTTTAAACCAGATTCTTATTACAGAGGTTTCATCTGGCTTTGTTTCCTTTGCCAGAACAGAGATGGAACAGTATTAAAAATAATTCTACAAAACTATGTTTACATCTTACCAGTGAGGGCCATATTTAAACATGGATTTTGTTATTATGGCTCCTGCTCTAACATAAACAGGATTTAATGGGAAAGGATGTAAAATAATAGGGTTTTGGTCATCTTGGGGGAAAAAGAAATTTCCATAACGCATTTCAAACTGGAATACATCTGAAGGTTTGGCTGGCTGAACACAACTAGCATTTCTGATTTAAAATGTCTGTAGTAGCATGAAATGGGAGTGGTGGGTCTGTAGTAGTATTTTTTCAAAGGTAAACTACACAAGCCTGTGTGAATTGGGGGCGCTTCATTTCGTTTTGTGGATTGGGCTCAATTTGTCATTCTTCACATAGAATAGAATACAATTAAGTTTTTGATGAGAACCTCCTTAAATATACCACAGATTCCTTTTTAAGGGAAAAGTGGATTTGAGACAGAAAATTACTTAGAAATCCTAACAAAAGGTTCTGAAGCTCAATATATGGTTCTTTCTCCAGATGGGTTAGCACTGTGGAAAGATTTTTATTAGTCCAGTTGTGCACCACAGACTCTGCAGTAGCTTACGTACTTGCTTGGACCCCAAGTTTGGTGATAAGTGAAATGCTAACATGTGCTTGGCAGAGCAAGCTCTTAATTTCCCTTAAAATGGAGGGGGCAGAAATGATCTCATCGGACAAGATGTCTTTGGGCTACTGCCCGCTGTTAGGTATGTCCTAGACAGGATTTATTTATTTGGTGTGGGCAGATTATTTCACTTTCCCTCCCTGAATCTGGCCTGCAGTAGCTGTTAGCAAAAGAGCTTTCCTCCTCCTGTATCGCAGGAAGCATTTTAGCTCTTGTTGAAATATGAATCTCCCTTCCTTTATTAAAATTAAGAACCACTTTCTCACATGGCAAAGTGATAATAAAGACTGAAATTGGATCTATAACTTCATGAAAAGAAAGAGAATTTTTTTTAAGACAAATCATGCATGGTAATACCTTCATTGTACTCTCGCTGTGTTCTTTGTATTGCCTAACTCCCTGCGAACAAAGAACCCATAACTGGGATTGTAAAAATAATCCAGGCATTTAAGTCAAAACTCAAAAGGCCTTTGGGAATCTCGTGCAAAGGTGTGCCCTTGAAATGATGGTTTATGAATTGTCTGAACAGGTTTGAACATCCTGGCCCTGAGGAAATCTCTGGGAATTGTGCCGCTGACTTGAGCGGGGTCAGGATTCCACCCTTGGCGCTTTGTGCGTACCGTGGGCATTGAGCAGAGCCGTCTTTCAGCCTTTGAGAAAGTCTGACTCCCTCCTCACAAGCAGGCGGGAGATTTTCTACTTGGTTGCACTTGTAAATTCTAGTTAAGGGAATTGCTTTTGGTCCCTCCATCTTTGTCACTTACTTAAACAAACATGCAAACTGGAAACATGCACTTGCTTGAGCTTCAGTGGTAAGTGCCTCCTCGAGACCTCTTGTTACTGATCTAGAACTTAAACTGGTCGAGAAAGTGGCTCTAAGCAGAGGTTCAGTAGTGCTTAAATAAAACCAATTGAGCAGAGAGATGGAAAATTTTATTCCCAGTTGCCATTCAGATGTCTGGGCCCAGCTATTTTGAAGTGTGAAGGTTCAGTCCCTGAACTCGAACACAGATCAGTAGGGAGGTTCTAAATTGAAGCAATAAGTATTTCTTAAGCAGTTTATTGCAAAATAATGGGGATTTGAAAGTACAGGTCTATCCAGGGTCAAATTCACTGAGAAAGGAAGATACTTAAATGAACAGAGAGGGAATTAGTCTGAAATTTGCACACAGACTCAATTAACCGAGACCCTTTGAAGCCCACTTGAACATAGATGTTAGACCTGTTGTGGAGGAGACTGAGCTACATGACCACTCAAAGCCCTTCCCTCTGCAGTGCTTCTGGTTGGATGTTTCACCCCTGCCCAGGGTATTTGAGCAAACCACTGGTTTGTCTGGCTCTGATTATTGTGAATGTGAACATTATCTTCCTCTATCGTGTCATAGACCAGGGAGAGGAGAGGGAGAGTTGCTAGAGTTGTAGTGGATTCTCCTGTGTCCTCAGTCTTCCACATTCATGGTGCAGTGGTCAGTGATATCATCTGTTTTCTAAGAAGTGCTATTGATGGATTATCTGTAGATCTTTATATAATGAAAAACAAAAACCTAAGAAACCATAATTCCAAAAACCACGATCCAAGAAAATTGGCACACTTTAGTTACCTCATTGTAGTTCTCCATCAGGAGAAAAAATTAAGGAAAAATTACTAGAAAAAAAACTTTAAGCTTTCATCAACAATATTCCACAGGCTGTTGCTGATCCAAAATAACCCCATGAAGCTCAACAAACTGATTTCTAGCAATCTTGTTTTCAAGTAATGCCAGTGGAAATTAGGTTAAAAATGTGGGCTGTATGTAATTCGTGTTAGTTGGAAGGGATATTTGGAGAGCTATGTCCAGGGTACAGCATGAAAGCTTTTTTAGACTTTTCTGCTGATTAGGGGATTGCAGAAATGTTGCAGTGGCTGAATGACTGGCTGCAACTTTCCCATGTTTAACTGCAGTGGAATGTGCAAAAGCTTCAAAGTTTCTTGGAGGTACCTGGAGAGTCCAAACCATTGTCTCAGCAGGAGTATGTGTTGAAAGGTGCTCAAGAGGGGGATGTTTCTTAGAATAGTTTGCAAAAAGTAACTGTTGCAACCCAGTATGGACAATTAGAGAACTTTAGAAGTAAATGGTTAATTTTCTCCAACTTGTTCTTGCCCAGAAAAGAGGCTTGGTTGTTCCTCACTGTAGCCCTGTCTTGAGGGCTTTTCTTAATGAGCCATCTCCTTCTGTCCAGTATGGAAAGAAAAACAAGAGAGTTAGAGACCTTCCTTTGTCTCCATGTGATTTCAATCTGACTCATTCATTCCTAATCATTTTGAAGGATTATAAAAGCAAAACCTGTTAAATCTTGGGGTTTACTTCTTTTCTTTCTCTCCCAAACATCATCATTTGTTCTTTTATCATGTTGCATTTCTTTACCCATGAATCAGCTGCCTTTTTTTTTTTTTTTCTCAGTAACAAAAGTCGGGTGAGGAGGGAGGGGGTGACGGGAGCGCTGCTTTCTTTGATTCGTTCGACACACAAGTGTTCCTTGGCCTTTCATACCCAGGAGTGGATGCGGCTCTTGAACAAATTGGACCTACTTGTTTGCTGGCCTAGGCCATCTTGTTATCCAGCCAGCTGTGTTTTGATCTTGGAGGGCCATTTGAAGATTAAATTGAGACATCTTTTGTTACTATTAAGTGCAGTAATTAAATCAGCTCAGTGTTATTTAAGTGTGGAAAATGTCGCTTTGCTGGCCCATGGGTGTCTGAAGTTGCCATTAGACAGCTGTGTTGCTTCCAGTGCTAATGATGAAGAGGTAGGAGAAAAGAGCCAAGTGCTCTCTAAATAATTTTCAACTCTTTCTGGGTTATGCTGGATCCCCTCCCCACCTTTTTGTGACATGTTTCTCCCCCATCTCTCCTCAATTCATGAAGAATGAGGTTTTTAAGAGGGAACTTGAGCTTTTTCGGGTGGAGAGCTGGCAATGAGTGCTCAGCCCTGATCAGGGGGGTGGAACAGTGTGGGTGAAATGTGCTGAGTTCCACGGATGGGCAGCTGCTGCCCCATCTCTCAGTTTGTGAGTTGTCGGCTGTGTGAACGATGAAGGGGACTGACCTAGCAGGGTGGATGCAATAAATGAGCAGAGTTGACTGCTGCCCCCCCTTCCTCTGTGGGGTGGGGAGTCTGCCAGTCAAGTCAAGCACAGCAAGTACATTTGTTCCCATGAGGGTCATTGTAATACAATTTGCTGGTGAAGACTGGCCTGACTGTGAAGTGGTGGCACCTGGGAGATGTGAACTCTGGCTTAGGCCAGAGCTGGTATCATTCAGATGTCACCTGGGGCTTACTGGGGCAAGTCGGTTGCCCTTCCCTGTCCCCCTCTGCCTGCTGCTTGCTGAGCAGATTGCTCTGAGAGAAGTGGCTGGAGGTGATGATTGGCAGCAGGGAGCAGAGCAGACAGACCCGGGAAGAGAAAGTGAGATCCTCAGTGGGAGAGGAAGTTCTTTGGAGGTCGAGTATGTTTTAATGCTGGGTTAAGTTGTGCAGCAGTATTGGTTCATTGCTACTGGCATTTGAGCGTTGCCTTACCCTTCCCATCGTGCTCTTTAGAACCCTGTCTTACCTCCTGTGCAGCTGAACATACTACTTGCTGCTCTTGTGGCTCCCACAATGAAAGTCAGCAGCTCTCACTTCTTAACAGGAGAGCAGCAGGCAGAATCATCCGCAGCCCATTTCAGTTGCCGTGCTGCCCGTGAGGTGAAGCCATGTGCTCCCCACTCCAGCCCTTCCTTCTGAGCTGCCTTGTTAGTCTCTCCTCCCGGATGCACCCGACTCTCAAGCTCCCATCTCCAGTAATTGCCCAGCAACATCTATTTGCATTGCTTTGTACACTGCTGTGTTTTATGGAGGGGGAAGTGTATTTGCACTTTGCAAGTGTTTTTGAGCTGTGGCAAGGGCAGAAGTATGGCAGATGGGTGGGGATGAGAGAACGAGGAGCATGATGAATCTGTTTTTCTTACCTTGTTTAAAATTGCCTGTTAAAATTCAGCAGCCGCACCTCCGATCAGCCTAATGGTGTCTGCCATGTTGCGAATACACAGTCATTAGTTGGTCCAATTCATGCATGCTGAGGTAGGAGGGTGATGTGAATGCAAAGGAGCTGGAGAGAATGGGAGCTGGGGGGGCAGAGGAAGGAGGGGGAGAAGCTTGGTAATACAGTGACAATGAAACATACGGTAGTCACACTGGAAAACTTTCTCCTTCATTAGCAGGGATCTGTTGAGTTTCTGCTCACATTAGGGTAATTAACACAAGTACAGATTGTTGAACATCTGTGCAGTTTAACTATATGGCCGGTTCCCAGGCTTTAAACAGGGCTGTGAGGAGCCAAATGCAAAGCAGTATGAAAAGCCCACACACTATTCATTTTACTGAAATTAGCATTTCTGGATGAAAGCTGATGTTGCACGTCGGCTGTAAATTTTCTCTGGTCTGTTGCCAGGTTGGCTAATGATCTGAGGTTAGTGTTTGTTAAAAAAATTTTAAAATTTGTTACTTTTAATATTCTGGGGGGAAGCTTCTCTCTCGCTCTTCTTAAAAGGCAAAACAAAAAGCAAGCAAAACAAAGCATATGGGTATATTATATCTAATGTGCTTCTAATCTTCTTCCAGTGAAAGCCCAGGAAGGAATTGCCAGTTCAGCTTCCATCAGGGGCTGTTGGCTTGGTGAAACCACCAAGGCTTTTTAATGTTTCTGACCAAACTGCGGTTTTAATTTTCTAGCCTTGTAAATGCCTGGGAGGCTCTGCATAAAGTGTGTTGTAGATATGAGCTGTATAAATAAAATGCCTAATTCTGTCTGCAGGAAGGTGACTACGCAGGTATTGCTCCTCCCCACAGCACCATCCCTTATCTCCGTGGTACACAGGGTTACCAGTACAAAGCTGTAGCTGTATTTATGGAGAGCCTTCTGCTTTGGTTGTCCCAGAGGAGTGTTGTGTTGCTGTGGCATCTTGAAATTTCCTCCTCACTCCTTTTTACCTTTCCAGCTGAGAGCACCTGGGCCACGAGGCTTGACAGACTCTTGAGTGTCACGACGTGAAACACTCAAGTTCTCCACAGAAGGCCCTTCAGGCCACAATTGTCTCAAGCCTTGGTCCCTCAGAGGCAGTTCTTGTTGGCCAATGTTTTTTCATTCTTTTTCCCTTTGTGGAAAGGGACAGACCAATTTTTCCTTAAATTGATGATTTGTGAAGCATTCTTTACATGGGTTCTCTGAGGCTCCTAATTCATGGTCGTGTTTCTGATGATGGATTTGAAACATCTTTTCACTTTGCATCTAGACTTTTTCACATTTGACCATCCACAGTTTTCTTTTCTTGATACAATTCCCCTTGTGACATTTTTCTAAACATCTTCTGGTGAACTTCAGTTGAATATTGACTGCTATGTTCTGGCTGTACTGACACTTAAGCTTTTAAGCAGTGTAACTGCATACCTGAACATACAAACATAATTCAATTAAGCATATTTTTACTGTACTAGAAAATTCCTGTGGCTGTGCGTTTGAACCACAAGTGTGAAGGGTGTGCTGGGAACCATAAAACCTTGTAATTCAGAAGTGCAGTATGCAGAGATCCAGTATCTTGCAGACACTGGCATTTCTTTGTTGGTCGTGTTATCTCTTTCAGATGCAGGTTTTCATACAAATAGTTTAACAAAACAAATAGGGGAAAAAAATCCAAACAAACACAACTCCACATCCCCCCCCTCAAAGAAAAAACCAAGACACAACACCAAAGACCCTAAAACTGACCAAATTCTTTTCGAAAGTGAAGTTTAGGGGGAAGGGGGTGTTTCCACAAATTTTTTCCAGAAGTCAAATGAAGTGTTCAAGGCTTCAGGCCTTGATGGGGCTTCAAACAACCTGGTCTAGTGGAAGGTATCTGTGCTCATAGCTGAAGGTCTGGATCTAGATGAGTTTTAAACTCCCTTCCAGCTCAAACCATTCTGTGATTCTGTGAGTTTCTGTGAGGTGGATAGCCCTTATAGCTGGGACAACAATTAGTGCACCATGTGTGTCAGGAAACTTTGTTTTAATGGAGAAGACTTTCATGTGTGAAGATAAAAAGCCTACCAATGTGCATAAAAAGAATACTCCTCATTAGCACTATTTTGTCCCTGCTGTTTTCACAAAGTAAAAAAATTTTGTTCATGGTGGAGTTTTTTTAATGTAATCCCTGTGGGCTGATGTGAACAGAGCTGACCTTTGAAACCCTATTTAAATTTTAAAAGGTTTGTATATTTTTTTGTTTAATTGGGAAAGGAAGGAGCTTGGTGTCTTGGAGGAAATGTAATGCTTGCCAACAGTGAGTGATTTGATCCTCTAGTTCACCCTCAGCTCCTGCTCTGTAATGATTTATGCTCCAGCCCAGAATTTAGCTTGGCATCACTTGAAGTTGTTGTTGAAATTGCTGCTGTCGCACCCACCAGCTCCTCTACAGTCTGCTGGAAAACATCAGAGCTGTCAGAGCTTCATATTCTGCAAGACCCAAAGACCTTCTGGGACCAAAATCAGTCTTGAGATTCAGTCCTGCAAACGTCTGGGCCTCAGGAGCACCATCACCCTCATCCCTGTCAGACAGCCCTGTAGATAAGTGCTCAGTGGTTTGTCACTGAAGAATCTTTCCAAGGTGAAGGTGTCTCCACAACACAGATTTGCTGAATCATATCAAACTGTACCAGTTCAGTTAAATATGTGGTTTATTTTTGAGGCACTAATTTAGGTAATCTATTCCAAAAGGAAATTTGGGCTGGCCTACTTACTCTTGTAGCAGTTTTGCAGATCATTTGTGTGTGTGTGTGTGCTCCCAAACTTAGTTAGGAAAAGAAAAATTGAGTAAAATGTTTGTCTACATTAGATTTCTTGCCCTCTCCATAAAGGATGTCAGAAGGTGGCATGTTGTTTGGTAACAACGAGGGACTCATTTGGCTCAGAGAGCATCTGTTACAAGAAGATGACAGAGGGCATTGGCCCTTTCAAAGCAGGGTAGTGAATTGAGCATTGAGATTTCCTCTGTGGTGGTCTTGCCAAAAGGGTCCTGACTCCTTGGTTGAGAAGTGCTTGTTTCAGCCTGAATTAAAAAAAAAAAAAAAAGAAGAAGTATCCTTGCTATTGTTTTTTTCCTGGACTTGTTAATAGTGTTATTTTGAGTACTAGCAAAACTCTGGGACTGAAGTTGAGGATGTTCAGTCTTATCAAGGCTAACATCTGTGCTCCCTAGATTTGTTCCCTGTGTATCTCTGGTTGAATTTTATTTGGTCTCATTTAAAGAAAATCCAGCTCTATGCAGAAGAGTCTTGCTCAGGAAAAAAAAAAAAAAAAACAAAAAAAACCCAGTATTCCTAATAAACAGACAAACCTGGATTAATTTCACTATTAGGCAAACCAAAGTCACCTATTGGGGTATGTGAAAGTGTATCTGCAGATACACTGCCAAAACAAAACAAAATTTTCCTTCATTAATGCCCTGCTCTGCCTCAGCCCTGCTTCCTGAGAATATTTCTCACAGACTGGACTTAAAATACTTTTTCTGTTCCTGAAGAGCAGAAAATGGCAACACATCCAGAGAAGTGGTTTCAGAATTTTGGAAGATGGCAAAGCTGTAGCTGATGAAACAGCTATCAGCCTTCAGTTACATGGCTGTATCTGAGAATGTACTTGTAATGATTTTTCTAGCAGGATTTTCCAGTGTGTACACTGTGTATCTCCCTGCTTGGGAGGCTGTAGGGCATGCACTAAGAAACTTGAGGATGTAATTTTGAAGGATTCACAAGGTTTTCTTGGAGTTTTCACTTCATACATTACTAAGCCAGCTTCTGTAAAACAGCAAGTTCTCTTGCTTTGAGCAGGTAGATATATTTATTTAAATACCTAAAATAAGCTCAGAGAACTTGAGCCTGTTGTTTGGGTAGGCTGCATATCCTCAGCCACCTCTCAGACCTTTATCAGACCCCAAACTGAGTGTGTCTGGCTAACTCTGCAGTTGTGTGGTTGGAATTATCTCCATTGTGTATATGGGAACACTGAGGCAGATTGGAAATTACTTGCCCCAGGCCATCTAATGCTGACAATAGACCACACAGTCCCTCAGCCTTTTTCTGTGCCAAAACCATTCTCTTGTGTCTGCATATGGAAAAAACAGAGTAGATCGAGCGGAGAGTGGTATTTGTTGTGATAACAATGTGCATTTGGTCCCAAAAGGCCATCAGACAGTGATGGATACATCGCTGTGAAATTAAAATCACCAAGAGATGCACAGAAGGAAAGGGATGGTCGTTGCCATGCACTAGGTGAACAGGGGAGCAGGCAGGGAGGTGCAGCCTTAGTGGGTCCAGCAGCCCCTGCGCCAGCAGCCTATTTGCATTCTCCTGTCAGGGAGCTGGAAGCTGCCATGGAGCAGTTTATACTCCAGCCTGTGCTGGCCTTGAATTATGCATGACCAATTTATCATGCCCCCAGCTGAAAAACTAATTGTGTCCCTGGGATATATTTACTAGAAATTGTAGTTTGCTGTGCTGGGGTCCCTGGAGTGTCCAGCAGAGCAAACGACTGGGAAGTTGGAGTGTGTTCAGAACAGGACTCCTGGCTCCACTGGAGCCCCTGTGCTGTTGATAGATTTTTCACTTCGATTGCCATTCTGAGGGTTTTCCCCCTCCTTCCTATTTTTCTTACACTACATTACACTTAATCGGGCTGTAGGAGTCCTTCCAGTAGTCTCCAGTATTAAAAAGCACATGATGTGCCTGAAAAAAGGCAGTTTATTCAGGAAATGCCAGCCAGGTTGGCGGAAGGGGACTGTGTTTTTTTCTGTGTGTGGTTTTTCTTTATTTTTTTAATAAGCACAGTGTGGCTTCGTGTAATGTCTCCAATTACTGTGAACGTCCCCTCCCTCTCCAGGTCTAGAGTGATGAGGTTGCCTAATTACTGTCATTTGAGCAAGAGGCTGAGGAGGAGAGGATTTCTTTTCCTCATGAAGAGCTTGTGGGGTGGGCTTAAGCTTGCAGATGGTATTACCACCAGGTCTGTTGAAGGAACGTGGAGTGCTCCAGAGTTTCTTAGTGACGAGAAACTGTCAAACCTGTATCTGTCTGTAAACCCTCTCATAAGACAGAGCTAAGTCATAAAGATCATCAGTGGGGGCGAGGTTTGAAAGGGAAGGAGGTAATTCACTGATAAATTAATCACCAAGTTCAGTCTGTCCTCCCCCACTTGTCACAGAAGGAGGATGTCAGGGAGTTAATCACAATAAAGGAGTCAACAGTAACACGACTCAGAGGCAGAAGAGCCCTCTGGAGTCTCTTGTTCCCTTTCTGTTCTCCTCCTTGTCTGATCTCGTACGGCTCCGCCTGATGCCGTTTGCAGCGAGGAGCCGCATCTCCAAGGTCATCAGGAGCCGTGCCAGCTCTGTCCGCATGGCTTCACTGCTGGCAGCACAGGCAGATAAATTGGAAGGCCTGCACTTCAGAGAGGCTGGGAGACCACCAGCCAGGGCTTAGGAGAAAGGGATTGCTCCTCCTCCACAATGGGCAGGAGCCTTTCCTCTGGCCATGCCAAAACAGGCTGTACGCTCCATAGTCAGCTGTGCTCTTTCACTGCTTTGACAGGATTTAGTGCACATTCTCTTGGGAGCTGAGCTGTAGGGAGGGAATTGGGCTGGAAGAAAGGTGCTGGCAGAGGTGCTTTCTTAAGTAAATTTAAGATCTAGGAAGTAGTTTGTGCAAATAATTCGCAGCAAGCATATTGCATGGGAAGTTGAAAGAAGTGAAGGTGGTTTTATGTACTTTCTGAATGTCACAGATATGGATCAGCTTTTAGACATTCAAAAGCTTCCTGCAGCTTACCTCTTTGTAGTTCCTCAGATTTGTATTCATTATCAGTTCCCAAGAAAGAGCTGGTGAAAAGATTTTGTTCAGGTGGCTAAATGTCTTGCTGCAGAAAAAGTAGAGCAGATCTGTCATGTGATGAAACCTTGCTCCTCTTTGCTGAAATACGTGATACAACCAGCATAAAAGTGGATCTGAAGCTTGTAAAATTATTTCAGAGAGAAGGCATAAACAGGTTTTTCCCTGAATGCAGCCAACCAGGGCAAAAGCAAGACCAGAGTTGAAGGTTGGCATGGACTGCTACATCAGGACTACCCATCCTGTATCTCCTCAAACCTGATGAATGGGAAGTAGTCATGAGTTTGGAGATAATGTCCTTGCAGATCCAGCGTGGTGAGGTTGCTTTGCTTCCTTGAAGCTGTTGAATCTGCTGATTTCCAAAGAACAGTGGAGTGGTCATGGAGCTCAGTGGTTCAATGGGTCCATGCAGAGAGACAAAGGAAATTCTTAAGCTGAGCTTTATGGGGTATGTTACAGTCCATTTTTCTGGAGAATGTTGTAGCACTTAAGAAATTACTCTGCTTTTTGAACAGTGGGGAGAACACAAGACAGACAGACTAGAAGATAGGATAGAGACCACTTTTCATGTAGCAGCTTTTGTACCAGCATGGAAGGAGTAGAGTAGGAGACAACGCAAATCGCAGCATCTTTTTTTACTTTTTTTTTAGCTGTAGCAACTTTGTGTCTGGATGCTTTTGCCCTTTCATCATTCAGAACGAAACCCATTAGCAGGTCCAGGTTATGCTCCTTCTGCTGGTTGTTCTTATTAGCTTGTTAATGATCTTGCTAAGGTTTTAAGTGCCTACAAATGTGAGTTCATGGATAACTCGAGTTCAGGGCAGCCGTCCTTGGCAGGGTGTCCTATGAAAATATTCCATGTTTTGTTCTCTTTGAGCCCTTGTTAACTTATCATTATAAACTGAGGAAAAAACCAGTGGCACTGTGTTGTCTTATGGATATTGCTCTTCCCTGAACTTGCCTCCTATGCTCTTTCCAAGGGAGCTTGTCTGTTTGGCAATTGACAGCTTCTGAGTGGCTCTGCTGGGTTTTTTTCCTCTGTTTTATTATTCAAGCCCTTTTGGCTTTGCTGCTGTTTGTCAGTCTGTGGCTGTGCTGTGCTTAAGTTGCCCGAGCTGTTTGGTTTTCTCTCGTCAGCTTTGCTGCTGTGGCTGCAGTGGGACAGGAAGCTGCAGTGCTGCTGGGGAAGGTCAGGTGCAGAGAAACCCACAAACAAGCCACACCGACAGCCCAGAAGGTGTGAAAAGGTGGTGAAATTGGGGTAAAATAGAAGTCAGTGACTGTTTGATAAGAAGCTACGTGACACAGACTGACCATTCCCTCTCAGATTTTTCTCACCCAAAGATCCTGTCTTCCATCCTTTTCTTCCTCCACCTCTTTCCCTCCTGTAGCTCTAGGGTACATTGCAGTGTCAATTTTCATATACTTCTGTGCCTCAAGTTATGTAAATAGAGAAAAGTTGTGATCAACAAAGAGAGGTAGGGTTTATGTGTGATTTAAGAAGGGGATTTTTTTTTTTTTTTTGGTTGATGCTGAAGTGCTGAGGGGAATTACACTAACATCAGCTACCACTTAAGCATAGTACTTGCTACCACAGTTTCAGAACGGTGTGAAGGTAGTCAGCTGAAACACTGTTCTGGCTTGGGAATTTCTAATGGGGCTGGAGCCCCAAGTCCTGTGTACAATGTATTTTTAAGTGTCAACATGTTTCTCCCAGTCAGGAATGAGAAGTAACAAAAACAGATAGGGGAAACAGGGCAATACATTTTTCTAACAATAAAACCATGGAAGTATCTGGAGATATATGCCCATACAGTGTCACATCCATATCCCTGGCTTAGGGAGCTGTGGAGGAATTCATGGGGGGGAGAGGGGGGAGGAGGGGGAGAATAAACCTTGCCGCTCTAAGAAATCCTGAAAATGTCCATCAAAAACACAGCGAGTATTTGGAGGCTGCTGGAAGCGTTCCAGTATCGGAGTCTTTGTCTCCATCCATCACAGGCACTGCAATCTTTGTGCCCCCAGCTTCAAACAAGGGCTTCACGCTGTCCTTGCAATCTGCCTTTATGCAGCGGAGTGTGGAGGCTTCTAATTACGAGGCCGAGCAGCGCGGCGGGTGGGGAGCCGTGCTGCGCCCCACAGCCGCGTACCTGATTATCCGTTGCTGAGGTCGTTAGAAGGGTTACTCCTGAGTTTAAGCCTGCTCCGCAAGACCCCTAATTATATGCTGCTCTGCAAGTTGCATTAAAAAGAAATTGTTGAAAAGACAAAGGACAGAATAACATTTCCTCCCTCGTCTTCCCCTCTCTCCCCCCTCCCCGCAGCACACACAGACACACTCCCCCACCTCTCCCTGCTGGGCCCAGAGCTACTTCTCACGCTTGAGTTGGTGCAAGCTCTGATAAAGCCATTGAAAGATGCAGCAGGGAGACAGAGTGCTCCCAGGGACAGAGGGAAGCAGAAGAGGAAGCCGAAGTAAAATGACCCCCTCCCAGGTAGATACAGCCAGGCGCTGCTTGCTGAAGGAGTTGTCCCACAGAGCAGAATTAGAGAAGAGATTAACCGTCCTTTATTGTTTTGTTTCACTTCCTAGGGAGCAATGTAATGTGGTTTCTTCCATCGTGAAAAACCTGCTTCATCTGGAGCTCCGGGAAGCCTGAATCACTATAGATAAGACATTCAAAGTGCAGTATCCCTTGCACATGCTGCCAGTTCTCATTTTAATCTCCCCAGACATCAAAAAAATTAAAATGTAAAATTCTAAGCTATGCAGTTGAGTGACTTGAAGGCTGCATTTGCTGCAATGCAATTTCCAAATCTGGGACATGCACACATGTGTCCATCCCTGTTGGAGATAACGGGTTTATGTGTGCTTTCCATGAGCCCATGAAGTGTACCACTAGCAGAGATAGGGAATTGAATGCGTTCTTCGTTACCACATGTCTGGACTACTAATGAAACTAAACCCAGGTTGATAGCACTAATATTTCCAACATTTGGTGCAATGGTAACATTTTCAATTTAGGGTGAAGATTACTACAGGGGTATCTGCAGTACCAAGGGCAGCGTTTTTTTCAAGATTGCTATTTCAAGGGTGGGTGTTCTAATTACTCTTTGCATTCCAGTAGTACCTGAAAGCCTGAGACCGACTAGGCGCTATACAAACATAGAGGGGGACAAAAAAGATTCTCTGCTGCAGATCGGGGTTTTTGAGATGTGACTGTGGAGTTTTTTCATTGCTTTTGTAGCTGTAGAGAAACTCATATTGGGACAGAAATTTCAAAGTCAAAATGTCAAGATTTGAGTCACTTCTGCACTGGAGTACTTTACCATCTCTATCATGTTACACTGTGCTGTAATCTGTGAGTTTTAAAGAGCTCAATCTTTTGAATATCTCAGTTGCAGAGCCCCATTATATGCCTCTTATTTCTTACTAGTTTGCCTTCATTTTATTCTGATGTGTAGCACTGGATTTGCTGCCCACCCAAGGCACTAACAGGAGGGAAACTTCTGCTCCTCCTGTCTGATGTGATTTTCATTTTTTTTCCCCTCCCATGTTTTCATGTATTCATTTTGTCTCTGTGTAGTGAAGAGGGTACCTGCAGCAATCTTTGGTGCTCTGGTTAGCAGGGCTGAAGAGAGCAGAGGTGCAGCCATGCTGGCAGCACAGCACATTATTCCTGTGCATTTGTTGTCATTCCCTCGAAAGCGCTGGCTTGGGGAAGTTGAGTGCACTTCTCTCTTGGTCACCTTGTGCTCACTCATGTTGCTCCCTCCAAGACAAAATCCCAAACCACTGATAGATCATTCTCTCCCTTTGTGTGTGTGTTTAATGTGAATTGTAATGTAATCCTCTCTGTCTGTATAATGTGAAATAATCCCAAACCTTGAGTCCTGTAGTCCCAGTTTTTTTCTGCTTGTCATCTTGATGTACCCCTTTGCTTTCTTGTGCCCTGCTTTTCACTGCTGCCTCTGGAAGGATGTCTTAGGTGTGGTTGTGGTGGGGCATCATTCATGGCTACCTACCCAGCAGCAGGCTGAAGATGATCCCACTTGCAGTTTTATATGGCTTTCATGTTTTGGCAGGATGGCACAACACAGGAAACAGGTGCCTTAAAATTACTCCAGAGAGCAAAATCTTTGTTTCAAATGGTATTTGGAGATCTTCCAGTCATGCCTCATATTTTCATGGCACCTGTGTCTTAAGACCATTCAAAATCTCTTTGATTTAAAAATGTCATCTCTCTTGAGCTGGGGCTGGAACCTTGTCTTGAGGCCAGGTGCAGGATGGCTTAGACACCCTTCAGTTAGTGAGAGTCTCTTGTTGGCTTTTTGATTTTTGTTCTGTGATACATCCTTGCTTTAAAAGGTGCAAGGAGCAATGACGGTGTTTTCATGCATGGTTTGTCAGTTTCTTCAACCCCAAAGTCCCCAGAGTCTGCAAGTTGAGTCATTTTTCTGCTGGCAGAGTTGTGCATGAGGTTTGCCTCGGGAGACAACAGATCGTCTTGAGGCTTCGGTCGTGCGTTGTTGAACAGTCTCCAGATTGAGTGTCTTGCTCATTTTGTCAGTTTGAAGTAAAAGAACTTGAAATCTACAAGTAGTGAAGATAAAAGTGAATTTGATTATAGTGCTTTTTAAACCCCTGGACACAGGCAAGACAATGAAGCAGGCAGCGCATTCAACCTCAGCTCAGCTAGTGATGTTTGACACCATAACCCATTTCACTGAGCTCATAAACACGGCCATGAGCCACTGCTGCTTTTGAAAGGCAGCACTGTGACTTCCATTGGGATATCTGCCAAGGAGAGGTAGAAGGGACATGACGCATCTTGCTTGAGCCATGACACCTTTACTGTGATCAGTTTCCCTATCTCAGAATCAAAACTGTCTCTAAATTCTTTCTTCTTGTCTCAGAAATCTGGTTCTCTCATTTGGAGGCTGACTAGATACCAACTCAGACAAGCCAGATCTGGCTCACAAACCTTTCATTGTGTGGAGATGTTTTTTTGAGTTTTTAAGCAAATAAACACTGGCTGAGATCAGGTATAGGTTTGTACTAGTAAAAGTGAACCCAGGAGTGCTTTGATAGGGCTGTATTTCCGTATTAATTATTTCACTTTTACAAAGACTAGATCTCCTAGCTTTAGCCCAGGTAGGTTTGAAATACCCACCACAAAATGCTGTAGTAGAAATGCAGAAGAAGTATGCATGGGTTTATGTGAGGTGGTGATAAAATGTGCCCAGGCAAATGTGTGTGCTGAGCTGATACAAGCCCTGGTCCTACAGGTGGTGTTGAAACGCAGTGGCCTTGCATACTAGAGGGATATGCTGCCATGCATCATGACAACAGTTCCACCCTGGACTCCTTTGTTTCAGCACAAATGATATGGATACTTTACCGTGGCTGCTGCAAATTCATGTTATGAGGTGTTTGTGGCAATTGTCTTCATCTACTTCAGTTCATGGTGTGGTGAAGTGTATTTAAAGAACCTGGTCTCCAAGGACTTGGAGAGATCAGGGGGCAAGGGAAGAGAATGAATGCTGGCAGTTATCTTAATTTAAATGGAGTCTCTTTGGTGTGGTTTCGTGAACAGTTAAAATCTTTCTGTTTTAAAAACTCAAGGCAAATCTATTCCACTCTTGTACAGCTAAGGAAAACTTCTATATTTGAAATAAAGGATGAGCAGGTAGACTTCTTTAGTGCAGGCCCTGAGCTTTACTGAAAGAAAAAGTGTAAAGTCATAAGGTCAGTGATTGTGACGTAGACTTGAAAGGTTATGGGTGAAAAAGAAGTGAAAAAAAGTAGAGTTCCTTATTTTGTGCCTTCTAGATATTTGAGCTTTCAGTCTGACCAGCTGCCATGGCCTTAGGACTGTAACCAGCCCTGTGTATGGAAAGTTTCCTTTGCATCAGTTGATCTCTCAATCTATCCCTTCCACTCTTCAGAATCAATACTAGGCAAGTGTGTTTTAAAAATACTGTCAGCAGCCACTGCTCTGAACCTTGTCTTCACCAGCACTTGGGCCGTGGCTGCAACTGGTGGAGCTGGACCAGCAGAAAGGTGATGTGGATCTGTTCAGCAGAGGTTAAAACCAAATGCCACTGGTGTGTTACAAGAGCCCTGTGCAAATGGAGTGGTGTTAAATCCGAACCTCGCAAAGATGTTTGAAAACCAGCAGAGCGGGTGGCTGGAAGATTAACTCTGCACGGGGACACTTTGGAGAACAGAGCCACAATAGCAGTTTCAGTGCCAGCTTTGTCCCAGCTGCCAGAAGGGACTTTGTCAGGGGAGTCCTTTACCATGGCACTGCTCCCCCAGCTGCTGGAACAATTGCTCGAGACCACTGGCAGTCAGCATGATTAAAGCAGCCTTCAGGCAGCTTTTTTTTTTTAATGGGCAGCTATCCAGGTCCAAGGATTGGCTCAGCTTGGAAGGATGTAGAAGGAAGTTTGCCATATTGAACCCTTCCGCACTACATCTCCTCTTTGTCTGCCTCTGAGGTTGGCCTGGCTTTGTGGTTATCTGTAGTCACCCCAGGTTGCATTCCATGAAATGCTCACAGTACCTCTGGGTATTGACTGATATGACAAGACAGATTTTTTTTCTTCCTTTATACATAAAGGAGTCATTTAATTGAATTAATCATCTAATTTATTGCCAGACAAACCAGGATTTTAGTTATATGAATTAAATACAAACTAGGAGCACCTTTAAAAATTAAAACCCTTTCCTTTCTCCCAAACTGAGTTGCAGCTGTTTGATCACATTTACAAGCCATAAGTAATGAGACTGCTGATGATAGAGAGTTACTAGTTTTGTGTCAAGATGGAACTGCAGGAGCCAAACAAGGCTGCTTGCTCATGCTGCAGTTTTTTCCTTAGGCCAGGTAGAGCCTTCCCTTTGTATTTTTAAAAAGAAGAGCTAGGAGGTGTGTTTACCAAAATGGATTTTTATCCCAGTGGGAATGGTCCTCTTCTGCTTTCCTCTGCTTTTTATATGTGTGTATGTAAATATATGTAAATGTATACTGGGGCTTGGGTCTCCCCCTCCCATGTATAATGTATGTGTTAAACACGTAATCATTAATCAACTTTGTGGGGAGTGGAGACAAGAGGGGCTCTTTGATGATAGATGTGTACTTGTGACTGTGCTTGTATGCCTGTTTATTAGGCAGCACAGTGCTATCAAAAGAAACTCCAGGTCCCCAAGGATAAGAAACAGCATAGGGAACAAATGAAGAGGAAAAAAAAAATCCAACCCCTCTTACTGTAAAACCTTCTGTCTTCTACCATCTGTCTCCTTTTTGGAGTGAAATAAATTGGGGAGAGATCTTTGAATGAGGTGCTTATTTGTAATGCACAGAAACATTCATGTACAGCAGAAACAAAGTTATGCTTAACGTTTCCTCTCATGGCTGGGAGTGTTGGAGGCAGAATGAAATTATTTCTTTTGTCTGTACATGCTGGAAGAGGTTTAGAGAAAAAAAGCCTTCAGGATATCATGCACAAGCACAGCTATTTTTAAGGTTTTAATATCATGTTTGATGTTATGGAAGGCACAAATTAAAGGTGGTCATTGCCCTGAAGTGTTCATAATAAAGACAACAAAACCCACAGTAGTTCTTTGTGAGTATCCAGTTCAGAACATGCTTCAGGCTGCTCTGTGTTGCTGGAGAAGGACTTGGGGCTCTGGAATTACTTGTCTGGAGATTAAGGTAGAGGCATAGGGATTGACTTCTTTACATTTCTTTTCCTG
>VYZS01098112.1:0-67295 GCA_013400695.1 Neodrepanis coruscans
ACACACACACACACACGCCCCCTCCGGGCAGGGACCGATCCCCGGGCAGGGACTGACCCCCGGGCTGGGACCCACTCCCGGGCAGGGACCGATCCTCAGGCAAGGACCGACCCCCGGGCAGGGACCGATCACCGGGAAGGGACCCACCCCCGGGCTGGGACCCACTCCCGGGCAGGGACCGATCCTCAGGCAAGGACCAACCCCCGGGCAGGGACCGATCACCGGGAAGGGACCCACCCCCGGGCTGGGACCCACTCCCGGGCAGGGACCGATCCTCAGGCAAGGACCAACCCCCTGGCAGGGACCGAACACCGGGAAGGGACTGACCCTCGGACAGGGACAACCCCCGGACAGCGACCGATCACCGGGAAGGGACTGACCCTCGGACAGGGACAACCCCCGGACAGCGACCCACCCCCGGGGAGCGACCCCCGGATCGCGGCCGCGGGGCTCCCGCGGCGCTGTGAGGCCCTCGGCGGCCAGGGACAGGTGATAACCCACGGGGATTGTTCATGCACAGTGTCCCCGCGGTGGTGAAGAGGACGCGGGTGGGCTGCAGGTGGATCGCAGGTGGCCGGTGATGGTGGGCGCGGGCATCGCCCGGGCTGCGGGAGCCGCCGCCGCAGCGGGGCCGGGGATGCGCCGATTCGTCTGGCAGCCGCGGCTCCGGAGCGGATGGTTTTGACAAGCTCGGAAATAAGTAGGAAATACAGTCCTAAAAAAAGTGGGGATTTGAGCAGTTTACCCATCGCACGAGCCGCCTCTCGCCCTTTTCTAGAGGGGGCAGAGGAGAAGGTAAGAAGTGCGGTGAGCTCCGTGCAGGTTTGTCACTGCTTCCTAACGCTCCTTGCTGCCCTTGGGATCAGCCCGAGCTTCTCAAAGTTTGGGTTTTCCCATGGGTCAGTGCCTTGGGCTGAGCTATCCTGCCCTGGAAGTGTCTCGGAGCACACACGTGGCAGCCAGGCTGGTGTGAGAGGGGCTTATCTTCCTCTCTGCTTACCTTGGCTCTGAGAGACCACAACAGCTCCCAAAGGCCTCTGCTGTGAACAGGGAAAAGTGCTGATCCTGCAGAGATACCACTTTCTTCAGCTGCTCTGATAAAGATACAATTACCGTTCTGTTATAGTTGTAACTTTATGGAAAAGGTTTTGTTCAATAGGAAACTGTTGCTTTTTTGTTTGTGATAGTCTGAGGACCCACGTGAAGCTTACAATGCTTCCCACTATGTGTTAACTTCCTCCCTGGGAGGCATCTCCGGCAGCTTCAATTTGTTCTGGCGTTTGACAGGGGATGGCTTTGAAGTGCTGCTTTTGAAACTGGATAAGGCAAGTAGAGAGCCGTTATCTCAGTTGCTTGAAGAGAAAAACCCAAGCCAGTGTGTAGGGGCCATGCTCCAACATGTCCCTGTGCATGGCTGGCTGTGCTGCACCCTGTGCTCAGACTGGGGTGCCTGGTGTGAATAGGATTAATCCTCAAGCAAAATAATTAGTTGCTTTCCCAGGATTGCTCCCTTGGCTTTTGCATGGAGAAGGCCAGATCTTAGCAACCAGGAGTGTAAGCATCACCCTCTTGTCATTCCAGCAAGGAGTTCAGGCATGTTATGGTATGATATGGTATGAAAATTGGGCTTTAAATCACAGTAGGTGCTGGGCTGCTGGGTCCCGATAGTTTTCTTTTTTTGAGGTAAACTGTGATCATTGGCATGAAGTGCCTTCAATCTGGAACTGTCTCCAGCTATTTCTTCTTGGACTTGGATATGTTTGGGTGCTCCCAGGACAGCTCCTGGCTCAGAGGGAATGGACAGAACTGCTCATCCAGCTCCTTCTGGAGTAGAGCTGCAAGGGGACCTCACCTGTCCCAGAGTTGCCCCAGAGAGCAGCGAGGTGCTCCATCACCTCACACAGCCAGTAGGTGCTGTACTTCTGCCATCGCTTTCAAAGCCTGTACAGCTTCCCTGTGCTCCCTAAGTAATGTGTTCATTAAGCCCTAAATGTCTTTGCCTGATACAATTAATTGTCCTTGCCATAACCAGATGTTTCAAGGCCCAGCTTTTCTTTTGCTGGGAAAGGGTTGTGTGGTTTCTCTTCCCTTACAGGCTCTTGTGTGGTGGCTGCAGAGGGAATGTCCTCAGCCTGCAGCAGAGGGGGCGCTTGGAAGGACGGTGTTGCAGTGTTTAGACAGTGGTCACCACAAACCATTCTGAGTTTTAGACCTTGGCTGGGCACAAAGAGGTGCATCACTGTGCTTCAGCCAAGGGTCTGCTTGCCAGACTACAACATCTGTTTTTGCTGATACCCTTCCCTGAAGGGTGTATTAACCCTGTATTTGTGTCAGCCTCTCATGACCTGTGGAAAGAACAGTCCTGTCTGAAAGCCAAAACTTCTGTTCAGTGTCAATGCTGACCTTAGAAGACCCCTTATAGTGTCATTGCTACCCAGGGGCTGAGAAACTTCTTTTGTAAGCAGCTTCAAGAGGGTGCTGGATGGCTTCTAGCAGGTGGTTTGGGTCTCCAGATGAGATACCTGCCTGGCTGAGGGGTAGAGAGGAAAAATCTGGGCATGCTAAGCTAGTGGAGAAGGCATGTGTATTGGTGGGGAAGTGAACTGTCCATGGGTCTGTTCAGCTGCTCAAAGCACTGATACTTGCTGTAGGGGCAGGTGCTGCTTATGTGGGAGCTCTCCCTTGGCTCCAGAGCCCTGCGGATGCTGAGAACGCAGTGTTAAGCAACTCAAGTATGAAAAGGTGGGAGGGAACATGATTTGTGTGAAGTCAGCAGCAGAGCCCAGCTTTGGGCAGCATCAGGCCATAGCTGGAGCTCTCCTGACACCTGAGTGGGAAGGAGGGTGAGCAAACAGGATTTCTGGGTGGGTTTTTACCTTTCACTTGGGGTGGGGAAGACTTCTGCAAAGCCTCTGGCATATGCTTTCTGCTACTCAGTACGCACTGCTCCAGTTTTGGTAGGTAAAGAGGGAGGGAAGCTGAGCCTGTCCCTGAGAAAGAGAGAAAAGGGCAAGTTATCCCTTCATCTTTGGATGAAAGGAAGGCCTGAGCTGTCAGTGTAAAAGGCCAGTATAAAGTTGGCATGAGATAAAATGTTCCTGTCTTGTGTCTTAAAGGGAGCAAAGCAGACACCTCTGGGGACAACTAGGAATACAGTAACCCTTACCAAAATGCTTCCTCTTATGTCTTTCTCTTCATGGCTTTCCCTCTCATTTTCTGTCTTTTTTGGTTTGTTTTTAATTTTTTGGCACAAGATGTCACTTGCTTTGAGAAACAAACATCCAACATGCAGGGAGGTGACCCAGTCATCAGCAAGTATGTGGTTGGAAAAGGAATGTGCATGGCTGGCTGGAAAAGCCGTGGGGATGATTGAAGTGTACAAAGCAATTGTTGACATAACACAGCCACCGTGGCAGAGCTGGAGGTTGGCTTGTGACGTTTGTGATGGATAAAGCAGCAAAGTATCAGGTACAGCAGGTGACTGAATGTTACCAAATAACGTCATGTGGTCAAGCGTGTTGTTTTAATTAAGACTGTGGTTAAACTTAGCATGGTTGGAGAAAAATGTCTGAAATTGTCTAAAGAGAAGAAATCCTGATAAGTGATAAATTAGACTAGGATACTAATCTGAAAGATAATGATGGGAAGAAGTTGCAGTGACCTTTATGGGTGTGTGGGAGAGTGGCTGCTGGTTTGTGGTGGTGGGTGAGGTGTGAGTACATGTTCCAGCTCTTCAGAAACTCACATGTTTCTCAGGCTTGTGTGGTTTGCTACAGGTGGTGACTTTTAGGATTGAGTCCTTAATGACAGAAAAACATTTTACAGGCTTCATCATTAATCCTGAGGTGTAGTCAAGGACTGCAGAACTTGCATCTCCAGCTTGTTTAGGAATTTGTAGACTGGATTTGTTGGTCTGTTTTCCTACTGGTTTAAGTCTTTAAGAACATTTTCCTGTTTCATTGCAGGCTTCAGTTTTATTATATTTTTATATATTCATGCATATTTTATATATTAGATATTCCATTTTATTTTAGATTTTTGGTATAAGTGATATGGATAGAAACAGAGGGAGAAGCACAAATGTCCTGTGTGTCAAGTACATGTCATTGGATAAACTTTGCTGCTTTCATGTGCTGGTGTCCCTGCATGGGCAAGTTCTCCTGAAAGGTCAGATCTTTTTGAGGATACAGCTTCTGGGTGGGCTGAAGCTTGCAGCTGAAAGGGAAGGCTGTTCCATGGCAGCTGAGAGCTTCATATCCCACAAACCTGCTGGTTTAGGGAGTGAACCTGGCTGAGTATGAACCCGTGTATTTTATTTTGTGATGTCACCCAATTTGTGAGCTGAGTCATGCCTTGGTTAAGGTGTGGTTTGTTGAGTACTTGTTTCTTTTGAGTTGCTGCCCTGGGCAGGCATTATTTTAGGGTGAGGACTGCTGAAATAGTTGTAGTTCTTTTTGGTAGAACCCATGTGGGATTAATTTAGGCTGCTTGTCTCTAGGGTGGTTTCAGTGTTTCTGCAGAGTGGTGGCTGTGTTTGGGGAATGCTGTGAAATGTTGTGATTAATTCTTCAGTATTGTTCAGAGAGTTGATGGTAGAGTTGTTAGCTAGTTAACAGTGACTGCTCTAATTATTCTAGTGTGAGTGTAAACAGCAAGGCTGTGATGTGCCACTGTCTGCTGCAGCAGCACTTGACTATGTGTCTTTCTGAGATACGTATCTTTCCCCTTTTTCCTGTTCCTTGCTGTACTTCTGCAGAGCAGCCATGTGTGGGCCTTGGACAAGCAGAAAAGCCATGAAGTCCAGTTATCCTTTCTGCTAGTGCTGGTGCTGAGTGGCACCTGCTCCCCTGAGGTCAGTGGAGCCAAATTCATTACCTCTCATTTTTGCTGTCTTCTGCATTTCCTTTTCTTCACACTAACACCAGAATAAGTGATGACTATGTCCCATTCTTTTCAGCTGACAGCAGAGCCTGGGATTGGGGTGGGAGTCCTTGCTGCAGAGCAGAGATGGAGCAGAGGGATCTGTGTTAAATAGTCATGAGCTCAAAGTGTGCCAAGGAGGGAGGAAGAGGTCTGCTTCCTGAAGGCTTCAATTCCTGTGCAATATCGCATGAACGTTTCTGAGGTGTGCTGGTTTCTCAGCCAAGTGACAGTGATTTTGTGACCTTGCGAGGACAGAGCATTAATGACACATTTTGGATGGATATTAGGTCCCTTTTCCCATAAGGAAACTTCAGGGCAAGACTCCAGAACAGCTGTGAAGATAACATTTTCTTCAACTTCAGAGGAAAAGTCTTAACTCTAGCATTCTCCCTTTACACAGATATATGGTATAGCTGTTGAACAATAAGTATGTTATGTAGAAGGAAGTCCTACAGACCCATGAAGCTTTCAACTGGAGAAGGAATTTGATAAATAGGATATTAAATTAAGACTCATTCAGCTGTTTCCTGTGGCTACAGATTTCTTTGGTAAGCTGGAACTCCAATTCATAGGTAGACCCAAAAATTGAGTGCTTAGCATGGATGTTAAACTAGAGGCTCAGTTGGAGTGGGAAAAGAAGGATTAAAGAAGTGCTGAGGAAGCCCAGGCTAAATAATACCTTCTGAGGATGTGTTAGTGTTGGGTTTTTGACTGATGGGGACTGTGGTGACAGTGTGAATCAGTCATACCAAGGGATGTGAGATGGTTCTACCCTCATGACCTGAACTGTAGTGCCAGTGTTTGACAGTTCAGTCCTGTCCTGTGAGTCAGGTGCTGTTCTCTTCCTGGTGCCTTGTGTTCTTCAGCTGTCCCTCTGCTGCAGAGGTTGTTCACAGTTTTCTCTTGAAGTCTTGTGAGTGCAGCAAAGCTTGGACCATCCACCCTGTAGTTTGTCTGAGGCCCACAGTTGTAGGTTGTCACATCTCCAGTAGATAAAGCTGAAGGAATTGAGCAGCCAGCACATCTTTGCAGAGTGCATTCATATATCTACCTGAGGTTGGCTCTAATTACCAGCTCCCACAGTGTCCTGCTGCTTCATCCAGCTCTGTCAAGATACTCTAAAACTCCCTCCTGCCTTTGTGCTTCCTCACCATGGTACTGGCAACGCACAAGCATTCTTGGAGCTTTTCTTCTGCCTCTGGACCTCCTCCTGTGCTAGATACAGCTGGTGGTCTTAGTCTGCTCTGCTGCTCTGATGTGGTCTCTCAGAGAGAATTTGGGATCCTCAAAGGGACCCCTGCTAGCAGAGCATCTGTAGCTGTTGCTTCATGATGTGTGTCTGCTGCCATATCCTCCCTTCTCCTCATTCCAGCCCAGCACATGGGGCTTTGCCTGTTGTGGGCAAGAGGCTGAAAGATGTGTGAGCTGCCTTCTCATTAGGAGCCTGGGATGGATGTGATCTGAGGATGAATCACATCTCTACTGTGGAAGAAGGCTTTCTTCCTGCAGCTTGTGATAAGTGATTGATGGTAACATGAGAAAGG
Organism: Neodrepanis coruscans; assembly: GCA_013400695.1. Classification (NCBI taxonomy): domain Eukaryota; kingdom Metazoa; phylum Chordata; class Aves; order Passeriformes; family Philepittidae; genus Neodrepanis; species Neodrepanis coruscans. The sequence continues at coordinate 6,468 of VYZS01098112.1, forward strand.
ATGGATTTTCCCCTCAAGGGAGTTGAGTGCTGCTTTGGAAAAGTGTATTCTGCTGCTTCAGAGTCTCCTTCTCTGTCTTTTAACAATAGTTATGGATCAGTGTGGAAAAACTTGGAGTGAAGGAGAGAGAAGTGGGTTTGGATACTGATGATCTAGATGGTGGTAGCCCTGTGCCAAAGAAATCAAGATACTTGAAAGGCAGCAGAAATGGGTGCAGTGTTTCTCTGATAAATTATTACTGTGCATATGCATAAGCCAACCACTTAAATGAGTCAAGTCTTAATTTTGACACTTCCTAACACCTGATTTGGTAATGCTGTGGGGGTAGTGCTGTTCTGAGATATTATTTGTGCTGGAATCAAGGGTTTGGATCTGCTTGTGCTAATGGTGTGCCTATTCAAGTGGCAGGATAAAGAAAGGAGATTCATCTGCTGACCTCTTGCTGATGAGGTGCTTTGATGCTGAAGTCTGGATTGACCTTTATGTATCTGTCAGGTAGTTTGACTGACAAAGGTTAATGATATTTGAGGCTGCCAGTTCTGTGAGGCAGAGTGTAAGACAGGCCTGAGATGTGTCTTTTTGCCTTTCTGTGTCAGCATCTCATCCCCAGGCTGGAAGATGGGCCTAGAAAAGTGGAAGATGTGCAAGTGCAGCTTGTCAAGCCAACTTTTGCTGAGTGCAGAGGGAACATGTGTCTGGTTCTTCCTGCCCTGCAGCCCCATACCCTGCTGGACAGTCCTGTGGAGATTCAGCAGAGCCAAAGGCTTTGTGTGGATCAGCTGAGCAGCTCCTGCAGGCAGGCAGGAAGCCAAAAGCTGGAGCACAGGCCGGGAGCAGGAGGGGGTGTGGAGAAGCCTGCCCAGAGGGGACTCTGAAGATCCTCTGAGGTCACTGAACACCATTCAGCTGGGAACATGACCTGCAAAACCTGGAGCCTTAAAGGAGGTGATAGGGAAAGGAGTGAAACACCACTCTGTCATGGTGAAGACCTGGGCTGTAATGGCTTTGGGAATCCACATCCTCCTTGCCTTGTTCCTGTGCACAGGAGTGTTGGGAACACAGCACAGCTGCTGCAGCTGAAAGTCACTGTGACAAGCTGGAGCTGGTTGAGGAGTAAGTGTGACACAGGAAACTCTCAGAAGCAAACCAGTCCCTTTACTTTGGCCTCCTCTGGAAGCTACAATGGGAGGAACAATTCCCAGGCATCTAGGGGGTGATGGTGAAAGGAGATTCCTTACATTAAAACCAGATGAACTGCATCTGCTCCTTCATGTGTGAAGCTGGAAGCCTTTGGGCTTGCCTTGCCTCTCACAGGTGCTCGGAAGCAGCTGCTCATTCCCTGGTGCCAGGCAGGTCCTACGTCCATCTCTGCAGTGTATTAAAGCAAACCTGGTGATTGCTCTGGTGATTGGGGTGGGTAGAGTCTCTTTCTTGTCAAATTGGTTATTCTGGCTATGATTTTGTCTGGTTGGAAACTTGTCAGTTTTCTGGCCTTTCAAGTCCATCTCCCAGTGAGCATGGAAATTGTATTTATGCATATAATAAGAATGATGTAATTAAAATCCTTAATTTTTTTTTTTTGTTTGAGTTTAATTCCTTTGATTTAGAGGGTGGTAGTAGCTAATTGGATTCTGGACTAGACTTGCACAGGCAGCCAAGGGGGAAGGGACTGTAAATGAGTCTAGCCAGGAAATTACACATTTAAATATAGTTCTTAGTAGGGTCAGCAAAATACCCAAGGGACAAATTAAGAATAAAATTTCTTCTGCAATGTGTTCATTTAGCTGCAGACATAATCTTAAGGGAAACGAAAAAGAAGTTTGGGAGTGAAAGGAGCAGATTTCAGGGTAGGTGTCCCTTCTGCAGTGCTCTCAAATTGGACTAGTGCCTTTAATTTCTAAGCCCTTTTTGCTTTATTTGGGCATGGCTGGTGGCATGTGCAGCAGAGCTCACCTATCCCTTGTGGCACTTTAAGAACAGCCTGAGTTAGTCCTTGGCAATTATAATTTCCCCTTAAGGTGAAGATAAAGAAGTGCTGCTGGTGATGGAAGGATGCAGAAGAGCAACTTGTTTTGTGTTTCCCAGGACCTCAAACCCAGCCCTTGGGTTTTGACTGTCTCCCCAGGGGAAGGCCATGTCTCAGGAAGGCAGAGCTTGTCAGGAATGATCACACTTTTCCCCCATCTCTGGAGGGCTGCAGAGCTGCTGGCTCTTCACTGTAGCTGGAGTAAGATTTCACAAAAGCTGAGAAGCTCATCATCTCACCTTGCCTGCAGTGTATCAGCTGGAGGGAAAGCTGCCTGGCCATCAGTCAGCAGGTCCGAGCAACAGAATTGTGCATCACTTGTTTTGTATATTCTAATTATTTTAGTTATTGTTATGTATACCCTTTTTCTGTCCTATTAAACTGCTTTTATCTCAACCCACAAATTTCACTTTTTTTTTCCCTTTCTCAACTCTCTCACCCATCCCTGGAGAGGGGGCTGAGCAAGCAGCTGTGTAGTGTTTACCTGCCTGCCAAGTTAAGCTACAACTTTTAAGCTTTCCTTTTAAATCCTGCTTTGATTCTAAGATTGCCTTTCAGTGTGTCTTACAGCATTAAGCACGTTGGGGCAGTGAGCTCTCTGTTAATTGGTGCTTTTGCCAGGTTATTGAAAAGTTGAAATAACCTGGCCAAATTTTTGAGTATGGTCTAGCTTTCTGTCTGGATGTCAAAAAGAGAAAGTTAATTACAGTGTGAAAGAAGGAGAACAGGCTGGCCTGAAGGAAATGTCATTAAGATTCTCCTTGGGCCCCAGGTCAGCCCATGTCAAATGACAGCTTCATCAACTTCCTCCTTTAGTTCAATCACTACCAAGTGATTTCTTGGAAATGTAACCACATTTTATACCAAGAGAATGAATACTGGTTGTTCTCTCTAAATCCAAATAATAGAGGTTAAGCTGGGGTTGCAGAAACAAATAGAAGAGAGCAGTTTCTTCCTTTGCCCTTCCTTCTTGCCCTGTAGCACTGTTTAGTGTTTTGTTGGCTTCCTCCTGACCTTGGGGTCTGCTATGGGGCAGTGGATGCATATGTGCCATTTATCCTCTCTGACACCACATGGGATGGGTGTTGTAAGTTCTGCTCATACCAAGAGATGGTGACTTAATTTATTAATCCTACAGCTGGACACAGCTCCCCAGAACCCAGAATTTATGGTGTTCTCTTTAACACTTCATCATCCTCTCACAGTGCCTGGACAGGTGGTGTTGAACCTTCCTTCACAGAGGGAGGAAAATGCTGTGTTTTGAGGTCAGGGTGAGCTGAAAAGTGTCAGATCAAGGCACAAATTTATCTTCATGTCCTGGATCATGAACTATTGAAGGAATCAGTGGGTTGTTTGTATGTGGGCAAGGAGTGAGCAAATGCAGTCTGACTTGAGCGCTGGCTAATAAAGAGTGTAGTACAGAAAATAAAATCCTCAGAGGAGATTTAATAACTGGGGAGAATAATTGTAAAGTACTCCAGAATATTAACCAATAGCTGAATGCATCTAATTAGCTTAATGAAGCTGGGTAGTTGGGTTCTTTTTTTAATCAAACAGATGGGCAAAACATTATGCACAAAAAATGAGATCTGAATACAATGAATGCATTTAATTAAGCAAATAAAAGACAAAGAGTTTGTTTTTCAACTTGAGAAGTGAGAGCTTCTTCTTCACCAAATACTCAAAAAAGAGTCTTAAATATCGTGTTTTCTTGGGAGTCTCAGATTGTTACAATTATTTTTTGGAATGGCTTGAGTGTTTGAGATGGGGGTCATCTTGAGGCTGGCAGCACCTCGAGGCATCTGAGTGTGTGCTGGAGGCATCAATGCCATGGCACAGAGCAATCCAGGGCTGCTTGGTGTGGGCTGGATTCCCCAAGGGCAGACTCAGAAGCTGTAATAATGCTTAATCCTCTGCTCCAAAACCTTTTACCTGCATGTTGATAAGTGACCACTCTATTCTGCACCTGACACACTGCTTAACCTTGGGCTACTCCTTCTGCTGGCCAAGGTACCCTCAGCGTTCAGGACACTGTGCAGTGTTTCCCTGGTGGTCTGTGCTTGTGCTGTTCATGCTCGGAGCTCCTGCAGCCACCCATTAATGCTGCTGGCCCCAGTAAAGGAGGTTGATTCCCACCACTGGTTTTATTTGCCTTGCTGTAGCACAGGCTCCCATCCCTGTTGGTGCCCATTCCAGCACACACACTCTTCTGTCATCTCTCTAACCTGTTTTCCTGGGCCATGGAATCTGGTGTGAATCAATACCCTGCCTCTCCATATGGGAGACTCCCCTCCACACAAACCTCGAGTGCTTATGTAGGTGTGTAAAGCAGAGCTGTAATATCCGAGTCTTGCCAAGGCTGGGAGCGTTCACTCCACTTTAATAAGCTGAACAAGCCATTTTGATATTAAGCCTATAATAATAACACCTTGTAGCTAAAGAGTGTGTTTTCCCCCACTGGTGGATTACTCAGCCTTGTTCTTTTGAGGCCGTGTTTAACAAAAGCAGAGACTTTCTCAGGCTATATTTAATTAAACAGAGCTCAGAGATCTCTTCTGCTTCATTTCAGTGTTGTGACTACATTGCTCTGCAGCCTCATCTCTAGGGCAGTTGGAAATGGAGCTGGTACTCTGCCAGTGCACAGGCTGGGCTGGTCATATCTCTGCCCAGATATGCCTGTCCAGATGTGCCCAGCGGTGTGCAAATCCCAGAGGGACTCATGTTTGTAGAGACCCACATGCTCTTGAATATCATGAGGAACAAGGCACTTGGTGCAGCCCCTGAAGCTGAGTGGAAGGCTTGGGGTTCAGCAATGTGGCCTGTGCAAGTGGCAGCTTGGATAAATTACTTTACATTACAACTAAAATTTGGGGTCCTAATTTCTACTCACTTTCTTTTTGGTTGCTGACGTAGCTACAGGAGCATTTTGAGTGTAATATCTTGGTTATCAGCAAAGGGTTTAATTTGAAGGCTCCTCATTTTTGCCTTAGGAGTTATCTGTGAGCAGATGGTGATATGCTCGGTTTTGCTTATTCTTGCAGATTATTTGCCAGATAATTTTTCTGACTAATTCTTTGGCCTGTGTTCTGTTTATAAACCTGGAATCAGGTTTCTGGTAAAAACACTTGTGTTTGCAAATTTTAAAATCTGTTTATGCGCTGGCTTGCTGATGTCACTGTGAGCAGGAGACTGTTCTTTGGTTGGTACATTCCCTCTGCTCCACAGGAGAAGAGCGGCTCCTAGAGCAGATCTTCCTTCCCAGGATGGGAAGTAGTACATTCATGCCTGGTTTGGGGCTTATTTTATTTTAAAGCATGATATGGGGGAAGTCTTAAGCCCAGCATCAGTACTATCCTACTGACCTCCCCTGAGGTCACATTGCTGTTTCATGTGGCATGGTAAAGGAGCCACTTTTGCCACAGAATTTGTGTCTTGTGCAGGTGATGCTGCATAACTTCACCTGTGCAGAATAGAGTTGGGGGATTTGCCTGTAAATAGCTGGGCAGGACACTGGTAGCAGCACAGAGTGGGGCACTGCAGCCACTGACACAACTCTCTCTGTGCTGAAAGGCTGCTGTGATTTTATTCATAATAATAATATCATGAATATTATTATTATTTCCCCCACATTTCTTGGCACATCTCCCTTTTAAGAAAAAAATAACTCTCTTGGATATCTCTGGAGAGTTGGCTATGGTAAGTGCCTGAGTAATTTATTCTAGTGTTTTAACATTTACTGGATTTACATAACAGCCAAACAATCTGTTTCAGGAGTTTAATATATACCCAACTCTAGTGAGTCACACCCACGTCAGCAGTAATGCAAAGAGAGGCAGCTGGGGGAGTGAGGAGGTGACTTTTTCTGGGTTTCTGCATGGGAATATCTGGCTGCCTGAAATATCTCTGACACCTCATAGCTGAGTGATGCTGACAGTTCTCCTCTACCATCGGGGACTTGTTCTTAAACTTTGAAAGAGCAGGGGTTGAATCATATCAATGCTCCCTGGATAAGTCTTGGGGGCCTTTCCAGAGCTCCCCAGGCAGTGCTGTGTGTCCCTGGTCCTCCACAGCCCCGTGGTGTGTTACATACCTTTACATGCATGTGCATGCTTGAAGGAGGGAGTGTAACTATGGGAGTTGCAAGATCAAGCCAATAGGGATCTGCTGCTTTGCTTTTGGAATTAAAAGCCTTTGTTTGTGGCAGAACTTTGTGGACCTGGTCCCCAAAACGTGGAGATCATCACAAGTGGGGTACTGAGGTATGCCAGCACATCCTCCTGGGATCTGGTGACCCATGTATGGGGTTTGGGGACAGAATTTTAGCCCAGCTGAGTAAGAGCTGGCCCTGGGCAGTCACAGCAAAATGTTGGAGATGTTGGAGACTCCCTGCCCAGGCACAACCCAGGTGAGCAGAGCTTGTTCCTTAGGGATAGCATGAGTGAGAGCCATTTGGACAATTAACAGCAGGGGTTTCCCAAAGCATGGTGTGTAACCTGTGGCCTCAGGTCCTGTCCAGGCAGAGTAACTTTAGGATTCTCTCAGTTGTCTAGTACAGTTGCATCAACACAGCAAATCCCTGGAGCAGCTCTGTCATGGGCAGCCTGGTCACTCCTGTCACCTCTGTGATTGTGGGTTTTTTATATGGTCAAACAAAACAGGTCTCCAGCTCGAGTTGTCACTTACAAAAATCCTGAGCAAGATCCATTAGGAATGGAAAACCCAGATTTGCTTTGCTGCCTGAGTTAGAGGTTGGCTGTTCAGCTCAGCAAGTGCTTCTTTTGCTGCAGCTTATTTGAATTTCTTGTCTTTAGAATGGAAAATAAATGCTGGCTGATGAGATCTATTACAGCACTAATTTTAGAGTGTGCCAAACACTAGGAAGTTGTTTTCAATCTTCAGTCTCATTTCTCCTTTATTTCCCTCCTCCATTTGTGAGAATCACCTTTGTCATTCCTCAGAATGCCTGGTGATGTCCTGCTCACTGAAATCTTGAGGCATTCTCCTTCCAGCCATCTTTTCTGATGTTTCTTCTTTCAGCCACTTGACACTGGTGTTGGAAAAGCTCTCTCTGGGGCACAGGCAGCTATGTTGGCACGATGTAAGCAGTGAGTGCTCATCCAGCTGGTATGAAATGCCCGCAGAGCTCCTGCAAGGCTCAGGGAGCAGGGTAGGCAGCATCAGGGTGGAATTGCTTATCTTGGGTGCCCAGGGCTTTGTAAGTCTTCCCAGCCCCACCCCAGATGAGCAAGAGGGAAAATATTAATTTCCCTCTGGTCTGCTGAAGAGTTTATGAAGCAGTCCCAAAGCTTCAATGTTTGTCCTTGGCACTAACATGAACCTGAGTTGTTGCTCAAGGGGTTGGAGCAGTAAGGAACTGAAATGTTTGATTGATGCCAGAGGGAAGCAGTGGTGCACAAAATCTAGAATTTTAGGACATGATTCCTCTTCATCAGCTGGAAAGTCTCACTGGTTTGAGAAGACCCTGGATGGCTGACTGACAGTGAAACCTTCAGGGTGACTGCAGACACCAGTGCCTCCCTTAGCCCCGTGCCTGGCTCGCAGTGCTTGGCAGAGCCTGACTGAGCTCCAGATTAAAGTGAGTGGCACAAATCCAGTGGTTTCACCCTGGTGCAATTTTCAGTTGCTCTCTGGAATATATTCCATGGGTTTGGCAACCACATGTCCCTGATGGCAGCTGCTGTGACCATTAGTGCTGATTGCTGAGAGATTTGTACCTGTCCTAGTGGGGCTTTGAAAATCTCCCTCATCCTCCTCTTGTCCCTCAGCTGGCAGCTGGTGGTGGCTGTATCCCTCAAAAAGAGTTGTCTCTTGCCCTGGAGATGGATGAGAAACTCCCTGCTCCTACCAATTATCATTCAATGCCTTTCCCACGTGTGCTCTGAGCCCTGCGGCTGCTTGAGGTGTCAGTCCCTGGGAATTTGGCTGGCAAATGTCTTCATAGTCGGCCTTTGTGAACATGGCTGAGATAAACCCTTTACTGAACTAAATGTGGTAACAGCTAATCCCTTGGAAACAGTCACCTGGGCCCTGCAGGATGAAAAGAGGCTTTGCTGCTCTGATTAACAACGCTGGCGAGAACATTAACTTGCTTTTCTTTGGAAATGAAAAGCACCTCTCCACGACAGTTTAAGGGATTAGGTACCAACTGGAATGTTAAGGTAGGTTTTTTTGCACCTTCCTTCTAAATATGTAGCTTAAAAGTGTGTTCAGCCCTGGTGGGACGGGATTTTGGCTGAGTGTCCCCAGGCTGTGGTGGAGGAGACTGGAGGTGGTGCAGAGCTAGCATGGGACAGGTGTCCCTCAAGGAGCTTCCCTGGGAGGACAGCCTGTGCTGGGGTGTCTTGCAGGGTTTTGGGGCTCAATATTGTAAATTAATGCCTGTTAGACCGTACACCCTGCCAAAGGGCTGAAACTCATTTAAACCTTGCTAAGGGCCAAATGACACTGATCTTTTCCAGGCCCTTTAAGCAAATGCTGAAGACTGTGGAGTGCATTCCAGCTGTTTTGACAACTCTGGTTTCTTTTTCTGGGGGAGGTTTGCACTGACTTCTTTATTATTGTTTTTTAACACAACACTTTCTTTCAAAAGCCTGAACTGGAAACTCCATCTACATTGAAAGCAAATCTCCAGTGAGGGCTGCTTGGGCTGTGTTTTTGAGGCTAGGATTTTACCTTGGTGCTGATTTCCATGATGCATTCCCAAGCTCTGCCGTGGCAGGAGTGCAGCCTGACCAGTGAGTATCACATGTGATGTTTGCTGCTGAGAGCTGTGGGCCAGCAGCCTGACTGATTGAAGGGATTAAAACAGGTGCCCATAAAATAAGGTAAGATTGAGAAAAGTTGAAACACTTGTATTAAGTATTTGTTGTTCAGAGCACTTCCAGAATTCTGTTACCTTTCAACCTGTCTTTCTCCTATAGAATTTTCTATTTTAAGTAAACAGCACAGAGTTAGCTGAGAATAGAAAAGATACAAATCTCACTGTTCAAAGTGTGCTTTACTGGTTAGATATTTATGGGAGATATTCAGGAAATGAGCTAACACTTGAAAGTAGGTGCATTATTTATTATTGTAGGTGATGATGAATTACCACTTGAAACCTTTTAGTTGGTGTTATGGCTCTGTACACTCTTCACCAAGCAGTGCTCCAGCAGAGTATCCAGTGGCATTTGTCCCACTTAAACATGGCAGGAGATGCAGGTGCTGCAGTTGACTTATGGATACTGGGAGTTTGAGAAGTGGGAGGCGATAATGTGGCACTTGGCGCAAGCACCAGTGGAAGTGAGTGAGAGCTGCAAGGACCTGTGAGATGCTTAGTGATGGCTCAGTCCTTCCAGCCTCAGCATGAGGAGTTGCTGTCCCTAGTTTATGGAGAAGCAGAAAGGTGGTGTTAATATGACTGACTCTGATGAAGTGATGACAGTCAGGATGGCTACCCTGCTTCTTCACTGCTTATACAGTGGTGATTCCTCTTCTAGACTAGGCACAAAGAAATGCAGAAAAAAGAAAATTGCTTGAAAAAAGAAAGGACTCTTACCTGTCCCAGATGTGCAACTGGTTCTGAATCCATGAGCTCTCAGGGTACACTGTGCTGCAACCTGCCGGCTCCAGCTGCTCCCTGGACCCATTCTTAGATGTTGTTGTATGTAAGACCATTCACCACCATCTCTATTCCTGCCCAGGCTCCTGAGCTGGGCCTGGAAAACTTCTTGAATTCATGTGAAACTCACTGGTGAGCAAAGCACAGACCCCATCCAACAGTGCTCCTTAAGCAATAAGTGCTCTTGAGCATTTGCTTAGCTTTAAAAAGAGTTAAGAGTACAAGGCATGTGTTGGGATACTTATATAGTTCTAATCTGCACATCTTAAAGAAGGATATGATAAAATCACATTGGAAGGGGTGCTGGGACTCCCTCTGCCTTTAGCAAACTAGATATGATGCTCAGATGCAATGTGAAGAATCCCTTTTCCCTTGCTGTCACCAATGTAACTGGAGGTTTGCCCTTTCCTCTGGCATTAGCCATCCCTGTAGGGATATGCTCATTTAACCCTTCTGCCAAAAAAAAAGTTTGCAGAATGCTGCAATCAGAAAAGTTCCTTCATCAAATGACTCCTCTGAGGGAGAGGAGTGAGGGGGCCTGGAGAGGAATGAAAGAGTCATAAGAGAGATGTGGAAAAATGCTTTTTATGGAATGAATAATTTTTGGTGCAGAGGCGGCAGTGTTGTATTTAATTCTAATTTGGGGATTTTTGGGGAATGCATGACTGACACCCAAGGACGAGTGCAGGATGCTGTTTCTCAGCAGGGTATCACTCCCAGCTCTCCTGCAGAGACTTCTCTCTTTAGATGCCGTTAACCCATTTCCCACAGCACATCGCTGCAGCCTCTCTTGGAGCCGGTGGCACATGAGGGGCCAATCCAGTCCCTGCAGCTGCAGGGAACAACTCTGGGCTTGTAATGTGGCTTGTTTTCTTTGGCTGTACCTTTGCTGCACTGTGAGCAGGAGACTTCTTGCCCTAAGTCCATCTGTGGCTTGTTGCTCCTGCCCAGCCCAGAGCTTGTTGATGCCTCATCAGCTCCAGACTCTCTCCTGCCAACACAGTGGTTTTCCTTGCTTTGCATATGGTCATCCCTAGCTCCCCTCTCTCCCTGACATGGCTGTCATCTCCCTGGGAAAGGACCTGCTCTTGCTGTACGGGTTGAGTCCCTGCACAGCATCATGCCCAGACTCTGCTAAGTCAGGAAAAGTGATGCTGGCACTGGATTTCTTTTCTCTCCCATACTGGTAGTCCTACCCTTATAAAAAGAGCCATCAAGGGTTTTCTTTTGTTACAGTATAAATTTCAGCCCAATCCTTCCTCTTGTCCCTGTCCCCTTAATTAAGAGTGTGTATATTAGATCCTGTGAGCCCAAGCAGAATCTCATTGCAAAGTAAATGCATGGATCTTAGGCAAGTCTTTTGTTAGTGCTGTACAGGGCTTATGCTTTTAACAGCAGCAGAGATTTAACCCAATCCTTGATGAGCTTTCCAGGAGTGATTAATCTGTTTAACAATGGATCTGGGTTTTTGTTTTGATCTCTTCAATAATAGTTAAATTTTTGTCCCTTTCAGAGTAACTGTGGATCATGTAAGCTCAGCAGCATTGCTTTCCTAATTGGTTTCAGGTTTATCTGTATCTATTATGTGAAGGGTTTGCAAGAAGCACCCGTCACCATGGCATCAAAATGCTTCCTATGCCAAAAACGTTTGATAAAAACATACATATAAGTATGCACACACTTTTTTTCTCTGTTAGAAAGTGAAAAGACATTCTGCTGGAAGATCATGGTTTTGCATGATTGTATTCCCCAAATAGTCAGCTTTGCAGATCATGCTTTTCTCTTCATGTTGGTATTGTGGCTCTGATCCATACGACATTGAAGAGAAGGATGTCTTTTCCATGAATTTTGGGCCAGCCCCTGTACAAGCAGAATTTTGCATTTCTATTGTTGATAGTTCATACTGGGGGATGATGCTGATGCTGTACAAAGACAGTCAGTGACAGACCCTGACTGAAACTTACTGTCTAAAAGGTAAGATACAGCAAGGGGATGAGAGAAGGATGGGGAAACAGGGTAAAGAGTATAAATTTTTATCCAGATTAGTGTCTCGCCTGGACAGACCACAGCTCTGTCTGGTTTTGACTTTCTGAAGAATACTGAAAAATGCAGTAGTATGGAAAAACAACATATTTAAATTGAAGATACAGATGTTAAAGGTGACGGGATTTAAAGGCTACATGGCACAAAATACAAGAAACATTCCACCATTTATAGCAGAAGCTTTTTCCTCTCTTCATTTCACCTCTTCTTGAATGCACTCAGTGATTGCTCTTCATGCGTGAATGCTTGCAAAAATGGAGCTCCCTAAACAGACATGAAATGTTTGTATGAGTTAATGGCTTCAGAACTCTGATTGTTTAAAAACAGAGTGGCAGTGAAGTTGCTTGGCCACAGTCAGTGCTCCTCCATGGAGCAGATCCATGGAGCAGATCCGGTGCCTGCCGTGGGACAGGACGGTGGTGGCTGCGCAGAGATTCGTCCTTGGGGAGCTGTGTTATTACTGACTTCACTAACATGCTTACAGTGAGGTAGGAAGGAGACTTTCTCAGGGGATGAGAAATCCATGTGAAACGTGTAACCTGTCTGGATTTGTGCTGTCACAGAGCAGAGGGTGGATGAAATCTCACCAGTGATTCCCAGCTGGAGCAGGGTGAAACCCTTAGCCTGAATCCAGGGGCTTGTAATTGGTGGGTCTTTATCACGTGCTTTACTCTGGATGTTTTCCTACCGTTTGTTTGCTCCCTACCTTCCCTTTTGAATTCAGCTGCCAGGAAAGAGCTGCGGCTTTGTGTTCCCGGTTACCTCCAGGGCAGACCTGCCTTGTCCGCGGGTCAGATGCAAAGAGCTGAGGGAGTGTTTCTAGGGGTGAGACTGTCCTTAAGCCTCTGCAGTGAACTCCCAGAGAAAGGTATTAAGGAAAACAATAAGCTCCTTCTTGCCTGCCTCTCTCTTTCACCGAGATACAGCTATTTGTCCGCTGAGAAGATCTATCTGTCTTTAGTCTCCCTTTTCACCGGTGCCAGAGGCATAAGTTCAAATACTGGTTTATAATCCTCCTGCCGTCAACAAGTGCCTTCTGTGATGGCCAGTACAGCTGGAGGTGACTGATGAAGTCATGCTGCCTCGTCAATGTTTGGGAGGGTGGCTTGGACAGAGGCAGACACACGGAGCAGTTATCCCAGCAGGGAGCAGACAGATCTCATGACATTATAAGCATAGCAGAAGAGCTGGTAATTTTATTTTGAAGAATGCCTTTAGTGTGAGAGAGAGGGGGACGTGTTTGCCTCAGCGTGAAGTGGATTTGTGCTGGAGCTGCTGTGCACTGTTGTTGAAGGCTGTCGGGTTTTCCTCCCTCCTGGAGACTTTGGTGGTGTTTTGGTTGCAATTGCCACGGAGAGCAATAGATGATGATGATGTGCTGGTGAGATTGGAGTTGTTTGGTTAATTTTGTGTGCACGTGTGTCTGTGAAGGCGTGTGTAAATGCATGTGCCATCCTGGGAGCAGCTGGGCTGTGGTCACAGCTGAGCTGTCAGTCCAAGGACCTCCATCCAAGCCTTTGAGGGGTGTCAATCCACAAGCAGTTTTAGCAGTGTTTGCTGTAATGATGCTGAAAACCATCTTATCCAGTGCTAATCTTGTAGTGCACCTGCAGGCAGCTATAAGGAGCCTTTGAGGAGGTTTTCAGCCTTTTCATTCTTCATCAGTGCTGGCAGCTGCTGCTTCTGCTTCTTAGTAACATCCAGGTTTTTCTGGATTGTTTCTTTGTGTATGTCTCTTTATCCTCAGGCCAGCCTGTTGTGTGGGGTTTCTTTCCTTCTGCTTCCAGAAATAGGTTGTTTTCCAAGTTAGTAGATCATTTCAGTGGTTAATTTGAAGTTCTTGGAAGGAGGGAAGTGTAGAATAGTGGTCAAGAGGCATGGGCAGACACTGTTTAACATTTCACCCAAGGAAGATCACTACCACACTACAGCACTGCTGTGGGGCCAAGCCTGACTGTGTTTGTGGGATTAAGTGCCATTATTAGACCTCAGTTTGCATGAGGTTGGGTTGTGGTCACTGGATTTAGTGCAAAGGGATGCAAAGTTTTCGTTGGTACCAAAGTGAATAATAAAGGCAGAGTAGCCTCATCTCCATGGAGGAAAGCAAGTGGGTCTTGGCAACTGTTATCACCTTTAGTCCAGCACAGGCAAATTGCAAAGTCACTCTCTGGTAAGAAATCTACTCTTTCACATTTGTTTAGGTAAAAGCAGATGCTCATAGGGCTGGCCAGTTAGATGAAAACCCTGGCTGTGTTCTCCTGGAAGTCTTTTGAAAGATTCAGAAAACATAAAATCCATGGAAATGCAACACCGAGACACTGGTCATAGCGTGATGCCAGTGGTTTGGTGCAGAACAACTTCAATTAGTTCTTTGAAGTTATTCCACTTATGAGGGTTTTTTTTGTGCTGTGCTGATGGAACACAGAGAAATCAGCAGCCCTGGAGACAGGCTGTGCACTGGGCTGTAAAACAGACTGAACAGACTCAGCATTTCAGGCTGTTTGCTGGGTGCATTTCTGCTGCTGTGCTTGGGGCTGCCCTGATGGAGCACAGTGGTGTGAGGAACCAGACTTGCTCGCTGATGTTCTCACCCAAATTTTGGGAAGAAGGCAGGGAGGCATCTGCCATAGATCTCCTGTTGGATGTTAAGCTAACATTTCAAACACATCAAGGTATTGTCAAGGAATATTCGTGGGAATGACATCTGTCTACCGTGAATGTATCCCACAGGATGTCTGTGAAGATGATTGTGTTTGTTTTTTGAGGTGCTCCCAGAATGCGCCATAAGTGATTTAACTTACTGCTTTTGCAGCTTCACATAAGGGCTTTTGCAAGAGTAACAGGAGGATGTTGAAAAGCATTTGGCTGCAGTTCTGGCACCTACCTGTATGGAGCCCACTGGCTCCAGAGCTGGTGGCATCCTGCTGCCAGGAGCAGGGCTTGTGTTTGCCTTTGCCTGAGCTGCATGAGCACCCGGTGCCAGCAGCTAGTACACGGTTAACTCAAGTGTTGGCTGAGGTTGGAGGTGTCTCCAGAGGTGACTTTCAGAGCCCTGTAAATGCATACTCGCCATGTGGTTTTGGTCTGTTCTTCCAGCACAGGGTTTCCTCTGTTTGTCTGAGCATGGCAAGATCAGCAGCAGTTACATTGGTGTTGGAAAAGAGAGCCCCTTCATGGCCTTGGAGTGCTGCTGCTTTATGGCATAAAATGGATTTATGTAATGAAATTACTTGGATATGGTTGTGGATTGAATGTGCCAATGTGCTTACTCATCACATGAGTCATGTCTTAGTCACTTTTAGAATAAGTGCTTCTCTTTTGGGTACTTCCAGAATGGGATGGGTGGAGATGAGCTTAAAAGTTCCACCTCTGCTTTTGATCAGTATGGTGCATCCCAAGAGCTTTTTCTGAATTCTACAGCACTGTGAGACTTTAATTTTACTGTTTGCTTCCTGGTCAGGCAGTGTGATCTCAGGCTTCAGGTCAGACTTTGTTCTCAACTTACTGTATTGAATCCCTGTTGTGGGTAGCTGCAAGTCTGAGCTTGTTCTCAAACTCCCGTGCCACCAGCAGTATGTGAAGGTTTCCTTAGATGGAAGCTGCCCCCTGAAAAACTCATCATTCCTATGTAAATAAAACCTTCCTGTTCTCCACTTGAATTTATATATAATTATATTTTTTCATTACCAAAATATTGATAAAGTTGAATTATGATTGTTCAGAAGCATGTACATATGTAAGCAAGTGAATAACCTATCTTAGAGCCAGGGGAAACAATGAAAATTTCCTTTGCAATCCCCTATAAACTTTATATAGCAAGAAAATCTTTTGGGTTTTTCTTTTGCTTTCTAATTTTTCACCTTTCTGATCTTGCAGTCATCCTGCAACCAACATAGTATAGGCAGCTCCTGATCTAACCAGGTTCCTGGTGGGTCAGTCACGCTCAGTGGCACAGTGTGATCTTTGTGTCTGACTTGGGCTGCAGCCACAGTGGGAGAGCTGTGCAGGGAGTGACATGGGGTTTTGCTGCTGGCTTAGCCATAGCTTTTGCTAAGATGGATGATGATAATATGATAGTAACAATCAAGGCAAATGTAAGGGATTTGGTTACTGCCCAGAAAATCTTCCAGATGAGATTAATTCACCTGCAAGCAAAGCTGCCTCTGGTGAGTTACCTGTGTGGGTTTATTTGTGCTTCTGCTCATAGTCTGGTTGATGATTTTGGGTGTTTCTGGCACCCCTTTCCAAATGAGAGTGTGTGTGAGCCTCTCAGACACCAACAAGCAATGAGGAAAGCAAGGGAGATAACTGTCGTCCTCCTCCTCTCCTCCTGGGAAAGGAGTCCTGGGATGGCTCCAGTGTAACTGGGCAGCTCTAACATTTAAACACATGTTAAACATACTCACCCAGAAACTCACAGGAGCTTTCCACATTTCTGAGGATGAGATTTTCAGTGTTGTTCACTCTTTGGCATGTTAATGTTGTCCCTTCTGATATCCTGAGACCACAGTTAAAGTTCAAGCATGTGCTTAAGTGTTTTGCTGGAGTAGAGCCGACATCTCCATTGCAGAGAGGAGCAGTGTGTTGGGAAGCTCAGCGGCTACACACAGACTAATTGTTCTGAGCTGCAGCTTGGAAGGTGCTGAGCACCCTGGCTGGCAACCAGCAAGGCTTTTAAAAACACACTTTGCTTAGTTTTTTTCACATTGTTACCAGTCTTGTTCTTTGATTTCTTTTCCCATGGCAACTGGAGAAGGATATCTTAGTAGCCAGAGCAGTGTAATTCATTTGCCAGTGATCCCGTGACCTGGCCCACAAGGATGTCTTTAAGGACGTGGGACAGCTGTTGGGATCAGGTATTGCTACCAGTGCCCAAGTCGGTTGGCTCTCCTACAGTCAGTCTCTCTCCTACATTATCCTTCTGGGCATGAAACAGGTCAGGCTGCACCAATGATGCTCAAACTACATTTGTAAACCACATGCCATCTTTCCACATGCCTTTGCTTGCTGTTGAACTGCACAGATCCTATTTCCTCCCCCCCATTTCCTCTTAGACTGTGTTCACCTTTCCCCTGCCTTGAAAATTTTGGCAGCGAACTGCCAAACTTGAGTTTTATTTGGAAGTGGTGTCATCTGCAGTGGAGTCCAGGACAGGGAAGAAAGGATCCCCAAAATCCTGTGCAGGTTGATTGATTTTATCAGCTCTCGGGTTTTCAAGGTGTTCCTCTAGCTTTGCCTGCTGTGAGCAGGAGGAAGGTGCTACAGCCGAGGTCAAAGACTGGGAGGAGCTTTGGTTCTCCAAAAAGGTGCCTCTGTGTGTGCTGCCATGGATACCAGCAGTGTCTCTCCTGTCCCTGTGTCTTCAGCTGGGACAGCTCCTCCCAAGCTCAGTTTGCCTCACTGAACCCGGTATTGCTGTCAAAAATTGTCAGGACATCTCCTTGCCAGCAGATTTACTCCCTGTTCTGCTCCTGCACCTGCTGACTTGACCAGAAATCTGCCTTTTCCTACTGCTTTCGTGGCTTTGCAGAAATGACATGGCTTTGCATAATTTCTAATGCTTCAGAGAGGGTCCAGCTGGTCGAGTACAATGCACAGGACTTGTCCTGAGCCACAAAAACAGGGCTACTGCTGTAGTGTCCCAGGACAGTGTGACATACAGCCATGGCTGCTGAGTTTCATCCTGTTCACTGGGGTGAAATTAGGGTGCCCCAGAGTGACATTTTCACACTTGTTTTTTAAGTAAAGCTGCACCTGGAAACATTTTTTTTGTTTTGTTTTTGGTGCTGTAAAGCCTTTTTCATGCTCTGACAAACTCTGAGATTGTCATCAGCCTAAATTTCAGAGAGCGTTGCAGACACTCAAAAGAACATGTTTCTCCCCAGCAGCCTTTGCCTGGATAATCTTGAGTCATTGACCTTGGGGCTTTGAAAGTTCATTTTGGCTTACAGAGCTAAAGCTTAAGGCTTCAAAGGAAGTTGGAAGCCTGCTACCCTTTACATTTCCAAGCAGTGAGGGTTGTGTGTGTTCACGGACAAGGATAATTGTAGGGGCGGTGTGCCTGGTTCTGACTCCTGTGGGATCAGTTGCTCATCTCCTGGAGCTGTTCCCTCTGTACTGAGCCTCTCTGCTGCCACCTTTGATATTGTGCAGGTTAACTGAGGACAAGTCCTGGGGTTTCTAAAGATGTAAGGATTATCTGAAGTTGGGAGCTCTCCATATGGAAATAGACTAAATACTTTAAACTCTGAATTTGGAGTCCATTTGTCTTGTCTTACACAGTTCACTGCTTTTTGCCTTGCCCTGTTTACTTCTGTGCTTTGCCTTTAGCCTGAGTTGCAGATTGGTAGACTTAGTGAAGACCTTCAACCCATGGACACTCAGAGATGGGTGCTGGGATCATTTGGATCATTTACCTGGTTAAAACTCTACACAGATCATCTCGAATAGAAATCTCTACCTGTATTTGAACTTCTGGGAAGGAGAAAGCCGCCTGAGTTTTGTGCTGTGCACCTTTATTTTAGATTGGCAATCCTGGAATGGGTGGAAATTAATTTTTTTAAATGCTGAAAAGACTTTTCACTGCAGCTGCCTTAAAACTAAGCAACTTGATATCTCTCCTGAAGTACCTCCAGATCTCTCAAAGGCAACTGAAAGCTTTCTCTTTTTATCTGTGGGAAAGATAAATCTCTAAGACTTACATGTATAAATGTGAACTTTTTCTTCCTGGTAGCTTGTTCAGTTTGTCATGGGTGCTTTTTAAACAACGCTAACTTCAGTGCTGGTCTGCGCTGTGAGATCTGAGCCTGGCAAAGGTATTTGATGCTGAATTCTTTTGCTGTGTTGGTGATCTATGTGTCCTTTCCCAGATTCCACTGTACTGCTCCTAAACTATACCTGCATTTTTCTGCAATGTTTTGCTTTCTGTCATTGAATTCTTGTATATTGTGCAGCAAGAGGGAATATATGAGCACCTGAAAAGCAGAGATAGGCATGGCAGTCGGTATAAAAGGTGCTAATGGATGCAGAGGAGGAGGCAGGCAGGACTGAGAAATATGCTGGTGAAATAAATAAACTGAGGAGGAGGAAAGAGATGGACTGGAAATGTGTGGACTGTCTGCTGGGTGCTGATGTGCATCTTGGGCTGAGACAGCTGCTGAAGAAGCAGCCTGTCTGCACAAGTCCAGGTGTCTCCTTCCCTCCCCCTTAATTTATTTAATTACTAGTGTATATCATGGGCTCCGCTGTGGAGGCAGGATGCAGTCCCACAGGATCAGCTGTTGTGTACACTTGATTTCTCCTCTTCAGGGTTGTCAGATTGGTGTGTGAGAGATGGTTTGCCTGGCTAGGAGGCTTCCCTGCTGTTCTGGAGCCTTTGCTGCAGTCTGAGCTTACCAGGCTTTAAAAACAGACCTTACACTAAAACCGGAGGGCAGGTGCCTGGTGCTGTGTCTGTTTGCACAAATCTGTGCATGGGCTCATTGCTGTGTGTTCTGTTTTCAATTGTTTCTCTTATATTCCCTTTTCTTTCTCTCCATGCCACAGAGATGCTCTCCA
Source organism: Neodrepanis coruscans (assembly GCA_013400695.1). Lineage (NCBI taxonomy): Eukaryota > Metazoa > Chordata > Aves > Passeriformes > Philepittidae > Neodrepanis > Neodrepanis coruscans. Next base: position 25,715 of record VYZS01098112.1, read on the forward strand.
TAGGTTGCTTGCTGTGCCCTGGTCCTGTTTGGATGGGATGTGTCCTGCTCTGCAGTCACCTGAAGGCACTGGTGACAATTCAGTGGCTTAGAGACAGGTTTTATTTGAGTGCCCAGTTCTGCTCCTATGAGATCAGAGAGGATTTGGCCATTGCAGAATATTAGGCTTCACCCTTACAGACTGATAGGCTGTTCGGGTCCACTTGATTTCTTTTTTTTTTTTTTTTCATGTCCATATAATCTTCTGTGGCAATTTTGAGGTATCATTACAGATTACAGCAGAAAATGGCTCACCTGAGATGAATCCCTTTTCCTTAGCACAACTGAAACCCTTTTATTTCCTTTAACCTGGCATTTACCTCACCTTGGTACAGACATTTGGAAAGTCATTGCAATGAAGATCCTAAATATTAAAGCCTCCCTAATTCTGAGATAGCTCATTAATCAACTGGGTCTGGCTACTACCTTACTTGTCAGTATTTTTACAAACAATCTAAGCCTTTAAACTTATATATTATCTGACATTCTCAATTATTTTTCAAAGCACCCCCTCGCTGACTGTTTAAATCCACCTCCAGCAAGCTGTGTTCCCTGCCATGGCTGCCCCCCTCTCCTGGGAATCACGCTGCCTCTCATCTCAGCAAGTGACAGCATCCACGACACTTCCTCCTCATCATCTTCCCTGCTCAGCTCCAGCCCCAGGATTCTGCTCCCTCAGCTGCACAGATTCTGCACTGACCCTACATGGAACCTCCCTGTGAGCTGATGTTTTTCGTGCCCACTTGTGCAATCTCAAGCTATAGCTTGTACTCGTACAGGTGGTGATCAAAAGGATGCTTTTCCAGCTTTCCCTGTGCATTGTACAAGTTGCATTTGGGGTGTTCCCTGCTCGCTTGATGGGTACTGGAAGTGGAGGTTGGAGTAGGCGGGCTCTGAGGTCTGAGTCAGTGTCTGCTGAGAGCAGCTTTGGAATCAGGGTCTCCTGAGTTTTTGCTTTCCTCTGACATCAAACCGAGTAGTGGTTCAGATGTTGTCCAGGCTGTGTGGACATATTAATAATGCCTAATTCCCTTATATTGCTTTCCCTAGGGTCACTTGGAGGTCAGGCAAACCATCTGGTAAGACCAGGCTTGGTGCTCTCTGCCCACACCAAGCTCCTCCATCCTCCGACCTCTCACTGCTGCAGTGGCAGGAGCTGACATGAGGCTGGCACAGTGACCAGGGGCCTTCCCCTGCAAGGCTTTTGTGTCCCTTGTCACAAGGACAAATAGGATTTGTTATAATCCAAGCTCAGGTTGTCCTCAGAATCTGTGCGGAGTTGGGTGTTGGGATGTGCTGGTTTGTGGTCACTTCTGGGCTGTTGCAGAGATGGTGAATCACAGCACTTTGCACCATTGCAAGCAAAAGCTATGGGATATGTGGCTGAGTGCCTCTCACTGACCACTCCCAGTGCTTCCCCAACTTAATCTGCAAAATTAAACCACCTCCGATGCTCATACACTGATAAACAGTGCAAAAGATTAAAGCACAAGGGAATATAGCCCAGCACTGGGCTGATGTGCACAGGCCTTGCTGAACCTCTGCTATAAAACACATCAGCCAAACCTGATGTACCAAAGTAATTTGTAGCCAGGGCTTGTGTACAAAGGAGCACAACTCCTCTTCAGTTCTTCGTGTTGTCCCCACTGAAGACATAGTTAAAATGGGCCAACAGAGCTTCACCCAGTCAGATAATGCTCTGTCAGGGCTCCAGTTTCACTGGTATTATCTGGAGTGTTTAATGTTAATATCACTCTCACTTAGAAAGACTGGGCATTCTCAGTGTTTTCATGTTACAGGAATTTCCTTCAGTAGAAACTTTTTTCTTCACAGTAATTTTTGGTTGATTATTGCTTATATATGCAATTAGTGTAATTGCATCTGATTATGCAGATGTATTTAATCATGTAATTAGGACATAGAAGGAAGAAATATAATGTAGTTGGAAAATCTTTTGTGAAACTTTCTAAGCTCGGGACTGTGCACAAGGTGGTTGTTATCTCTTGTGCTGTAGGCTGGTAGATGGAAGATTTTGGTTTAGCATCCTGGCTAGTTTCAAAACATGTTTAAAATGTGCTCTTAATTGTTCTTTATAATGGTTACATGGCCTTTGTGGCATCAAGGACTGTAACTTATATTTTTAACGTGAGAATATCAGGAACTTGCATCTGAGTTCAGCCCCTCTGTCTCACATCTGCGCCCACACCTTACATCCAAGGACATGAAACCATCAGTACTTCATCTGTTCCAAACTCCAGGTCCTGCTTTCAGACGGGATCTCTCATAGGGAAGAGAGGGAGAGCAGGACAAACACGGCATTGTGCACCTTGGGGTGTTCACTGTCTGTAGCTCTGGGGTTGAAATGGCCCCAAAATCCCTTTGGAAAGCATCTTGTCTTGCTAAGGACTAAGGAGGAGGAGGTAGAATGATGTATTTTCCAGACCTTGGTATGGAGATGTTTGTTGTCATTCAAAAAATCTGGCAGAAGCAGGGGCCCAAACCTGCTTTTTGAATTTCTCACACAATTCTTGAATTGCAAAAACTGCTGTTCTTTGTCGTTCAGCAGTTACTGTTAAAGCTGTGCAAGGAGCCTTCACAGAGGCATCAAAGGCACCTGCTTTTAGATCCAATTTTCTGTTGTGGCACAACAGCCAGGCTCACTGCCAAGAGCTGTGGAGGGAAGAGGGAATGGGACTGGGACAATTGCAGCAGGATCGAGTGTTTTCTCAGTGAGATGTATTTGTCTGTGCTCTGAAACAAGAGCCTTGTGAGCTGCAGAACAAAGCAAATGTATGGTGTATGTGTAAAAAACATTGACAGTTTATTCTTATTTATTATTTGGGTTGAGTTAATGACTTCTGCTTCTGGTCAGGAATCAGTACCAAAAGTTGTTATTGCACCTTCCCAGGGAGAGCACATCGCAAATGGCCAGTCTGGTGTACACCTGCCTGGATTACCTCTGCAAGGGCTGCAGGGATTTGCTTCTTTTCAGCTTCACAGAGCTACAGTTTCTTGTCATCCTTTGCCTCTGGTTTGGGCTGCCTTTTAGCCAGTGATATCTGAAAGGGGTTTTCACAGATGCCAAGAAGCTCATGTGCTTCTCCAAGGCCTGATTCCTTGCAGCAGCAGTGTGAGTGAAGATGGGCAGGAGGCAATCTCATATTTGGGTGCCCTGCTTGGTGTGCCAGGGACCGTCAGAGCTGAAATATAGAATTATAGAATATTAAAGAGTTGGAACAGACCTTAAAGATCATCTAGTCTGAACCCCCTGCTATAGGCAGGGACACCTTTCACTGGACCAGGTTTCTCAAGGCCTTAGCCAACCTGGCTTTCAACACTACCAGGGTTTGGGGTATCCATAAGCTCCGTGGGCATCCCATTCTAGTGGCTAACCATGTTAACGTGCTCTGAATTGAATTGCTGCAGGAAAAATGAACCCTCTGGCTGCTGTCCCACCACAGCAATGAGACCCATAAGTGACTGTTGCCTCAGAGCCACATGTTGCAAACCACTTGTGGGGTTTTGGGCAGGTCAGATGTTGCTCTGGTCATGGCTGTGGGACCAAGTTTCCCTTAAGCTTCTCCAAACCAAAGGTGTTAGGCTGAGCTGGCTGGACTTTGGACAAGTGCTACCCCATATATAAAGAGTTGATGGGGTCAGGGTGGGGAGTGTGGGGTTACCTCCCTCATTTTGGGATAGCAGACTAACATTGAGTGCTTGGGGAAGTCCTGCAGACCCAACTGCAGAACAGGGAGCACAGGAGAGACTCCAGGATGAAAATACCTCTGGGCTCTATTGCTTGGTGTGGGGAGACAGCTCAGGCTCTGGAAGGGATTTACTGACCTAACATTTCTAAAATATAATTTGAGGAGCTGTCCAGGACTTGGCAGCCCAGCCCAGGATGTGCTGCTTCTCTCCTTAGAGGGAGTTGCTGCAGCCAGTTGACAGCAGTCAGAGCATATTCTTCATCGTGGCTCTGCTGCTGGGGGCAACATTTGAAGGAAACACAAAGCACTGGGTGATACAAGACAGGGCTGGATGTGCTTCCAGCTCTGCTCCAGGCAGGATGGAGTTCCTGGTAGGGAAAGTCTCACCTGAGCTGACAGATGCTGGTGATGGGGATGACATCCCCTCTGCAGGTAGCCTGTCCTGGTACATGGGTCACTGCACTGCTTAGAAAACTTGGCCTGATTCCTGACCTTGCTAATGTATTGCAAAGCACAAACTAAATCCTGCTGTGATCTTTGGGATCTCAGACTGTGAGAGTGCCTGTGGGTCTTGTGTGGTCAAGAGGCACCTAATGGATGTGCCTGCAGGGTTTCAGTGTGATATCCCTGCCAGTTCCCAGGCTGGCACAGAGGATGCCAACCAGGAGCATTTGAAGTCTCTGACTGAGCAGCAGCAGCAGAATTGCTGCTTGAATGCTTTCCAGGCAAATTAGAGTTATTATTCACTGTGATTATTTTACTGGAATGGCCCTTCCTGCCTCAGCATAGGGCAGATGTGTTCTCAGGGACACAAAGGAGAAGCAGGATGAGGTGGGCTGTGGGCAGCATCCTTCCTCTTCACTTAGGAATTGCGAGAGATGAAGCTGTGAAGTCACTTTTCTGGATAGCCTGTAGAAAACTGGGAAATGAAACTGAATTTGATGAGACCCAGGGCCTTTTAACCCCATCATCTTTTCTCATAAAAATGTTTCTAGATAGCCAGAAAGATGAACCAGGCAGTAAATTAGATTTACAATTTTTTATTTTTCAAACAATGCTTTGAAATACTTTATTGAGACGCAAAACTAATTGTGTTCATTTATCTCCCAGTCCCACATAAAATACAGAGAGATTTTCTCTGGGATCATACTCCTTTCAAAAGGATTTTTTGTACCATGCTCTGCTTGATGCCTTTCTGGGAAACATGTGCAGCCATTTGATAAATATATTGTGAAAAACATGGTTGAAGTGGCAGTCTGCCTGCAGCAGAGGAATAGCTACAGGGGAAAATGGTAAATAAGATATATGTAAGTAAATTAATTTTGCTCATATAAGCTTGTTTGCAGCTTTGGTTCTGCAGCATAATCCTCTGATCTACAGCAGGTGTTCATTGTGGTGGGGGATCAGTGTGGAGAACATCCGGCCTAAAGCTGCACAGGAACTAGGAGAAGGTGGTGATGGAATCTCTGTTTTGCTGGGATTTCCTATCCCAGCAAGCTGTGGTTGTGTCATAGCCTGACAAACTGCAAATGCTCCATTGATTTTGCCTCACAGAAATTGATAATTGCCTTTTGTTCTGAGTTCCTGCACAGTGAGACTGATCTGTCCATAACTGATCTGCTTATTCAGAGATCTTTGCTTTCTAATGCAGTTTTGGAGGATTTAGCAGTGAAAAGGAATCCTTCAAAATGGCAGAACCTGAAACAAAGCCGAGCTCTACAGATGAACAATTATTTTTCTTTATGTCCTGCTGGATTTTTTAGCCTACTTTTAGAAGCACTGAGTTATTGTGACGCTGTATGGGTCTGTTTGTTTTGATCGGATGAACAGATTTATGGTGTTTATCTTCTGTTTATCTATTTAAGTTTTATCATTTAATTAGCTGAAGATTTATTTTGCAGCCTGGGCTGTGGGTTAGAGCTGTGCTTCAGGTTTTGAGGTAGTGACACCCTAGGTGCCTGGTTTGAGTGGTGAGGAGCTGTAAAGGTGGCTGACACAGGCATTGCTGTTTTCTGGGGGTTGGCTGCTCTTCCTGGTGCTTCTGTTTTGTTTTTTTTTTTTCCTGTTGGTTGAGCAGCATGAGATGCCCAAGTGTTTAATCCAGGTAGGTGATTTGTGGGCTTTCACAATCATCCACTCAGCAACATGTGCAGATTATTCCTTCACTCCCCATATGGGCAAAACGTCATTACAGGAGGGAAGAAGGTGGGTGAGCAGCTGCAGGTTGAGTATCCTCTTGATATTCCCTAGGAATGAGGTGAGCTGTGACTTCTCAGGAGCTAAAGCTGCTGCAAGGAAAGGCAATGGGTTTGCTTCTCTGTAGGCAGAAGAGCAAAATCAAGCTTTTAACACAGAATTGGAGGTTTCCCCTTCTCCTTTGTGCAAGTTGGAATTAAATAGTGGAAGCATTTTTGCTCTCTCCTTCCCTTCATTTAAAATAATTTCCGTGATACACCAGACTGCAAGGAGAGCTACAGCCCAGCCCTGAAAGTGACTGCTGACAGCAGAGTTGTGGCTGGTGCTTTCCTGGCTGTGCAATGTGTGCTGGACCAAACCCTACACCCCTTCACAGCCACTCCCAGTGCCTGCACTGTGGCTCCAAAAGAGATTTGTGCTTTGGGGTTAAAATGTTTAAATATAGTTTTAATATAAGCTTTTAAAGCCCATTTCACTGTTTCATGTTTTGAGTGAGTGACACTTCTGTCAATTTGTTCTGAGCAAGCCTGCAGAAGAGAGAGGAGAAGGGGAGAAGAAAGTGAGCAGTGGGATGTGGGGAGGAGTATCTTAGATCTGGATATTTCCTTTCTGTGACACTGAATGCCCAGTGATTGGCACATGGCCTAGGGTGAAGCCTGCCATCCAGATCTTAATCTAGTTTCCTTATTGATATACAAGGTTGCTTGTGCTTGGTGTATGTTTAAACAAGCATTTCTGAGCAGCTTTGAGCTTAGCTTAACCTGTTGCTCCTGGACAAGAGTGTTGTGTGTGTTCCCAGGCTTCTGCTAGGTGGGGCTTTTTGGACTGGTTTATCTCCACCCTTTCCTCATGTAAATGTAGATGCCAGTGTCACCTGGCTTGCAGGGGTTTTATGCACAACCTGCTTTGCATACAGAGAACCAAAGGTTGCAAGATTTCAGGATTAGGCCTACTCTGGAATTCACTGGATGCAGGCCAGGACGTGAGTAAAGCTAAGTATCCCCAGGAGCTGGGCTGAGGGATAAAATGCAGCACTGCGTCTTCAGAGGTGATTAACGGTTGACAACCATGTGCTGTAGAGGATCATTTCCTGCTCTGGACTGTGCTGGGAAGACTGAAATCTGTTTTAAATTGAGACTGAAAATAGCATCTAGGAAACAGCAGCAGTTTTGTGCAGCAGTTCTAGCTTTGTATTGCCTTTTTGTGTTCTATAGGTCTTCCCAGTGAAAAGCTGATTCCCACATGCTGTAATCATTAAGCATGGTTGATTTGCATCTCATTATGGCTTTTATACATGATGGGCAGCAAGATTTCCAGTCTGCAACTGTGAGGCACCAGGGGCAACCCTGAAACCAGATTTGCTTTTAAGTTGCCTTTGCTGATGACTGCATTGCAAGTAACAGTGTGGAAGTCATCAGGCTTGGCTTGACATCCAGGCAGTTCTGTAACACTCTCTAAGGCCCTACAGGGCAACAGAGAGATTACTGGGGAACCCTAAATGGCTGTGGAGTTATTGTTATGCCCGTTGGGTTTGGATACGTGCCAGAAGCTCTTCTATCCTATAAATAAGAACTTAAGAGGTCAAGAGTTCAATCTTATACCCTCAGCTGTTGGGAAGCTGCACTTCCCCAGTTATTGGAAGCCCTGGTTGGCTGTCGGTCTGGCTACAGAAGGAGAGGTTCTCTTTAGCTGTGTCATTTATTGCACATCAGATAAAATGTCATCTTTTATCTCTTTTCCTATCCAGCTGAATGCTTGAGTTTGCCTTTCAGTTGGAGTGTTTGCACCTTGTTTACAGCCTGACATTGTTTTGCCTTCACTTGCTTGTACGCTGGAAGAAGCCAGAGATGCCTGTCTTGGTTATGTTTGTGTTGAGAGAACATTATTACTTACTTTACCTCTGTTCCTGTTTTCTTTCAGGTATTTCATGGAGCTTTTCTCCTGTGCCACATGCTGCCTGTGAGCTCTAGTATTGCTGCTCTCTGTGGGGCTGTCTGACAAGCTGGACACAGTGATGGGGGATTCTCCAGGAAGTGCCATGGATGAAGGCATGGACACACAGACTGAACTGGCAGAGCGTGTCGCAGCCATAGATGTGTCTGTTGTCCCAGACAAAAGTGACCAAAATGGTGAGGACAACACTGAAGAAAATGACACAGTCTTTTCTGATAATGTAAAGGACATCCAAAGAAATGGAGTCAACAGTGATGTGGGAATCAATGAACTTCTGCCTTCCCAACAGTCAGAAGATGCTCATTTGAGGCATGTTCCCAAGATACCTCTAACTAGACCTGGTCTATCAAGTAGGAAGTTATCTCTTCAGGAAAAATCATCAGGAGGTTATTTGGCTTCTAGCAACATGCTGGGTTGTGGTCCTTATGCCACAGGGCCATCACCACGTATAATAAGGAGACCAACGATAGAGTCCAATCGTGTCTCCATCTCAGATTCTGAGGTAGGCATGTTCTCCCCTATAGCTGTTGTTTGAGGTAAGATAAGTCTTTCTTAGCTGGTAATGGGAGAAATCTTTTGGAGCAGTAGATCTGAAAGCACAGTTATTTCTAAGGGGGGGAAAAAATCCCTGAAATCAGGGACCATATTAACTTGAAATGGCTGAACACCTTTTCATCCATCCCCCAGCACTCTGCTGAGTGTAAACCTGGTCCTAACATTTGGCTCCTTTAGCTGTCACCTACCTGGAGTATTCCTGTTAAAGGGCTGGGACCCCTGTCATGTCACGATACAGGCAGACTGTCTTTCAGGTTGTTCAGAGGAAGGGCCATGGCCAAATGACTTTGCTGTATGTGTCCTTCAGGAATTCATCAGTCACATCAGCTTTACTGATGGTATTTTAAGGATTTAAACTTCTGGAGATTATGTATCTCCTATTGTGTTTTGCCATAATTGAAAGCAGGATTTAATTTTTTAAGGAGCTTAAATGCACTTGTGTTCCCTGCTCCTGTCTGGGTTTTCCTGTGTCTTTAAAGCACTTTTAACAGCAGCGGTAACAGAGGGCCATCACCCTCCTTTCCTTCAGAGGAGTGTCTGGGTGGCTGTAGTTTTTCCTGCCATCCATCTTGAAGCAGCTCCACTGGTACCGAACCTGTTCTGGAGATGTGACACGCTATCAGTGGTCAAGTGTCTTCATGGAAGTGGCAGCTGGTTGCAACTCCCACTGCTGTGATGTGCTGTTGTGGGTAGGACTGGAAGCAGAGAGAGGGGTTGTTCAGAGTACCCCGCTCAGTGTTGTGATGAAGATATTGAGCCTGCAGCAATGCAGAGATCCAGATCTCTGGAGTTTAGACTTTTGTGTGGGTCCAAGTGACCTGGAGCTTAAATATTAGTGTGTGGCTTATAAGAAGATACCTCCAGGAAGTGCTCTGCAGAGACTGCAGCTTCTTTGACAGCAGCCATATGCTTTAATAAGGGAGGCAGGGAGGGAAAGGAGCCAGTTCTTGGAAGCAGGACATGACTTGAGTGCCAGCTCTCCCATCCTGCAGTACTGTGACTGTGCCAGGAGTAAGGTTTGTCTGAAATCTTTCAACATAACTGCAGCTGAGTGTGACTGGCACATTCTCATCTGCAAGAAAATTCAAGATATTCCCTCCTCTTCCACATCATCTGCATCTTGGGGAGCAATAGTTACTGCCTAGGGGTGGGAAATTCTTAGTTTGAAATGCAGATGTGGAGCCCTTGTGTCCCTGCTCCTGCAGCAGCTCTTTATGCAGTGCTGCCTTTTTAATGGTCACTTTGATACTGCTGTTAGAGCTCTGCTCTGGTGCAGCCCAGCTGCTCAACAAAGCTGTTCTTATTGGAAACCATCATTCATATTGATGGGGAATTGCTGTGGCAGGAGGGGGAAGGGAGCCTGCATGAGAGCTGGGCATGTTCTGAGGTGGGTTCTTGGGAGTTGTGCTGCTTCTTCCCAACTTACAGTGACAGTATCTCTATCCTGTAAGGAAGAGTGAAAAGTCTAAGGATATAGAGTAAAGTTTGAGTCTGTGGACAGTGAATCATGAGGGATAAGTGTCAGCGTGTGACAGCGAGGCAAGTGTGCAGCCTGCACACAGCCCAGTTGTGACCTACCAGGGGCTGCTCAGGGTCCTTGTCTGGCTGGGAGAGGCACTGCCAATCCAAATCTGAGCTGTACAGCTGAGATACAGCAGGGAGCTCAGAAAGAAATGGAGAGCAGATCTTTTGTTCTCTGTCGGGGCTTCTAAGAGATACTTGGGACTCTGTGTTTAGGCTTTTGGTCTGATTAGGGATGAAATAAGCCTGTGGTGAGAGACACAGTCATACACGCTTGGCAGCAGCTGCTAGTGTGTTTTGGTTTGCTCACTTTGATATGCAAACCCTCAGTGAACACAGAGGGTGGTGGGTCACTGACAAGATCCAGCTCACTGGTCACAGCATTGCCCTGACCTGCCTGCAAATGACTCAATGACACACCTCGTTCTAGGCAAGCTGTACATTTGTATTCCAGTCTGTGTCTCTCACCTGCTTAAAACCCTTTTGGAGCTGCTCCTTTCTCCTTGCATTGAGTATCTGGCATCATCAGGTGCCTGTCAGGTGTCAGAACATCCATTGCTTCAGCTCGTGGCTGCTGCCCAAATCAGTTACAGGCTGTGCAAAGCCTGGAGATGAAGTTTAGGTGCATTCAGCTTTATCAGTGGCACACGAGCAGGTACCATCCCTCAGGAGCAGGGATGAATGGCACAGCTGCCTATCACAATTTGTTGTTATGCTGATATCCATCTCGGACTGGATCCTCTTCCCTCTCCAGTGGTAGCAGGGTGGCAGATCCCTGCCTGGCTGTCAGTGATGCCATATCATGGACTGATCTGGAGAAATAATGGAGAGATCTGGTATGGGGAGACAGAATATAGGGCTACGGCAGAGGTGAATGTTCTGTAGTTCACTGATGAATTATGGAAGAACCTTGTGTTCTCTTAGAGAGATGCTGGTGAGCTTTTTAATGCTGGTCTAATACTTGTTCCCAGGCTAGGAGGAAAACTTCTTTTCAGGGATCAAGAGGGCCAAGAGCTGAAGCTGTGTGGTGCTGAGGGAGGATTCATCCAGTGCCACCAGCAGGCAGTGACTTGGGCTGTCCCATCACTGGGACCAATACCACAAACACCTGCCTTCCAAATGGGGCTTTTTGGATTTGTTATTTAGGGAGATGGTGGTTCCTGGGCTGACAGGGCTGCAGGAGGAGTGGGAATTGTTGTATTGCACAAACACTGTTCCCAATTAACCAAGCAAAGCCACCAGTAATTTAAAAAATTCCCTGTTTGTTCCCCTCCTTTCTTACATTGTTCATGGCCTGGAAGATCCTCTCAGTGCTGCCTTGTGTGGCAGGAGTGCCTGGTGGGATTTCTTCCGCCTTTGCTGCCTATCAGTGCTTCACTCTAAAAAGGAAATGGCTTTGCCTTTACCTGTGGCACAGAAGTGGTTAAGCTGAAGCTGTTAAGGGTACATAAAGCTGCAGAGCTGAGGCACAGGCCCCAGGGTTTAGGTCACTGGCCCACGTTTTCTCTGTTGATGTGATGCTCGTGGCTCCTGCTTGTTGGTGGCAGCAAGGCAAGAGGAGAGGATTTTCCTGAGGCTGCTAAAAGCAACTTCTACTTTTCTGCCTAGATGATGCCCCAGTGCTTGTGTGTACCAGGGAAGGACTCTAAAGATGTTCGTACAGTGGTGTGTGTCTTGTCATTATGTTTGGCAGAACTTGTCCCATTTAAAATGGCAGGGTTTGGGTCTGTGAAAGGGGAGAGGTGCTGCTTGTTGGAAAGTGGCTTTTGAAAGTGCAATACTGGTGTTTTTTTTATTGTGTCATCCCAAACCAACCTCTTTAGGTAGCCAAGAGAAGTCTTACTTGGAGAGTGGCTAGGAGAAAAATAAAAGATATCTTTTTCCAGCCTTTCTCCACAGACCTGCCAGCACAGTTAATTGCTTAATACTGTCTTTTCTCTGGTCTTTTCTGGATGAATTGTCCTTTCTCCTTCACATGTTCCCTTTCTCTCCCTGCATCCACCTACTCCCTGGCATGCTGGTTTCCCTAGTCCTGATGTCCACATGGTCTCTCCACCCTCTGGGACCAGTAGGAGGCTGTTCCAGTTTCCCCACTGCCTGGATGGCTCTGCAGGTCGTGGTGATGGACTGGGGCTGTGTATGCTCCATCAAGAGTGGAGAGGATGAGTCAGGCCAGTGTGTTCTCCTTCATTGAAGATGTTCCTGGCCTGAGGATGCAGGGAGGAGGATGGAATTTTTCTATGCTTGATGTCCATGGCTTACCCCAGAGACATGGAAGTAAATCACTTCTTTGTCCTTTCTTTCCTTGTCTTTCCAAGGAAAGATATCTTTATCATAGCCTCTTGCTTCTTTGGCCAACTGGTTTGAAGGAACTGGTGTCAAAAACTTGGGAAGCAGCTGCCTTGGTGCTGGGCTGATCCAGGTCTCACACTCCTCCAGTTTCTGGGAGATGCCCTGTTTTCTTCAAAAGGGATTTTCTTCCTGTGCACAAGGGTAAACTAGGGTGGGACCAGGGCAGAGACGTGACTGAGCTCCTGCTCAGTGTGGGCTGAAAGCTTTCCCTTCCAGCTCCGGGAGTCCCCGAAACTAATTTCTTCTAGAGGTCCTCCTGTGATGCTCAAACCTGAGCTCTCTTGAAAAGATCAAAAATGCTTGGAAAAAGTTCTTCAAAGAAGACTCCTGACAGGCATTGCTAATTTCTTTTCCTTGGATTAATTAACCTTTATTTAAAGTTACATTTTCAACTTGTCCAAGAATAAGATTTGAGAGAAAGTCCAAAGCTGCAGTTGGAGAGGGGCTGTAAAGTGTCTGCTTTGGTTCCACCGGTCCCAGCCCTCTTTTTTAGCAACTCTCCCAGTGATATCCCAATGACCTTGTGTGTGCCTGGGCTCCTGCATCCAGCTCCAGGGTCCTGGCTGGGTGCAGAGCCTCCGTGCTGTGCTTTGTGCTCAGCCATGGCCAGTGCACCTGCAGCAATGCTGGGCTTTCTGTTTTGCACTTGCTTTTGGATGTTGTTTAAAACTGTTTATTTTTCTTATCTCCATAAGGTCTGGCCTTCCAGTCCGTCCTTCTCTGTCCCTGAACAACTTTCTAATTTGTATTCATTGCTGTCCTTAATATCCATTTTCTGGCTTTACTTTCAATTGGTCAGTTTTTGGAAGTGCTTTCATTAGCCTTCTAGACAGGATGAGTTTAGTCCAGTGTTGGCTTTTAGTTCCCACTTTTTCTTTCCTCCTGTTTCTCTTGAAAGTGTTTCAATGAATTGCTGAAACTTATAATTCTTTTCAGATTGGCGATTTGGCTATTTTTAGGGGGCAAAATTCTCCAATATGTATGTATGTCAGTAGGCAGCCTGATGGTTTTCAGAAATTTCTTATTTTGGAAATCAGCTCTAGTTCTTCCTTCCAATCCATGCATCTCCCTCAGGACAGCAAAGGCTCAATTTGCAATTTCTTGGGGTTTCTGTCACCTAGTGGTGGCCACAGTGGATTTATGGAATAAGGCCTGGACTACACTGCGCTTTATGATTTTTGACCAATTTTTGTTTTTTTGTGGCACTGGTTCCTCCCTTCGTCTCTTGACTAATACCTTGGACATGTTAACAAACAGGACATCTTGTTTCTTAAGGTGAAACAATTATTGCACACTTGGATGGACTCAGTCTAATTTGCTGAAAGCTTTTCATTAAAGAATCTCATTAAGGTTCTTGCTCTGTTTGTATTTATCAGCAGTTGCAAATACATTTGCATGATGAAATCAAGAGAATTGTCGAATGTTATCTTAAAGAAACACTTGGACCAGAGATAGGTGTTTCTCTCTGATAAAGGAATAGTACAATTATCCCACTTCCGCAGGAGAACCAAATAATGTAATAACAACCCTGCTAGTCTGCAGCAACACATGGCAGGAGCTGCTTAAGCTGTGAATTATGGTCTTTCAGCAAGGAAAAAAAAAGGATACAAAGCACCTACAATGTGGTTTGATTTTTACAGTATTTATCCACCCTTCTCAAAAAAAACCTCCCCTGAAAATGGGAGTAGCTCAAAAATCTCCATTTAGCAGCAGGGAAACACCAGAGAGATGCTTCAGGTGATAGGTCTGGTGTGGGATAAGAATGGTAACTTCTGGCCAGAGGTAACAGGGATGGTGGGAGGGTGATGGTCGGAGTCAAAAGAGTTGACGCCTCCGACACAGGGACAAGAGACAGTTCTTCCTCAGGTGCACTAAATGGTTTGTAAAAATGTTTGTTCAGATGGATGGACTGCATCCCACACAAAGGGCTGTGATCCCTTGGGAGGGAGGGAAAAGATGCCACCGTGACTTCCTTAGCGGTGTGTGGGCAAGAAAAAGCAGCACTTGGTGCTTTAGAGATGCCACCTTGGCTTGAAAGAAGGTATTTGGTGCAGACCAAAGAGCCTATGGCTGCATGTGAAAGGCAGTTTTTATTCCTGCAAGGAATCCCTACTCAAGGGAGAAGGCCTAATAATGAGACCTAATCATTGCAAGCTTGTTGGTTTGAAGATCAGGAGATGTGAGGTGGAGGAGATGTGATCTCTTTTCCTGCCTGTCCCAGCCTCTCCACTGAGTGTTTCCCCATCTGCAGCACTGCAGTTTTATAGGAACAGGCAAGGGGTACAAAGCTGAGCACAGGGAAACCAGGGCAGGAGACATAAACAGAAAACTGTTCATGCTAAATTTGTGAAAATCACCATGATGCAAAGGCCATGTGCTGAGAAGTGAATCTCCTGACAGCGTTTGCAGGGGAATTTGTCCTCCACATGTCAGTACCCTGGGTTCCTGCATGCTGCCACCTCCTTTGGGGAGGGGAGTCCTTTCAATGGCCTCATGCCTTTCATCTTGGCATTTGCTGGGTCATGCTCTCTCTTCTCTTGTTGCTCCTAGTTCTGATGGATTGTTTTTTACCTTGGGAAAGATACGTGCTTTGCTAGCAGTGGAGTTCCTTGGCCCCATTATTCGCTGTTGGCTGTTCTTCCCTGTCAGGGAGGGGGAAAAACCTTCCTTCACTGGCAACAAGATCAAGATTTAAATAATTCCTTGTATTCCTGACAAGCCACATCTTTCAGGCTTAAAAAGTCATTGGTTTCCCATTTCTTCATTCTTTGCTGTGATGATCGCTTGTGTTTTCTGATTGGTGATGGGGAAAAGTCAAAATTATCATCTACTGCATCTGTGCTGCATCCCAAGAGGCAAAGGAGTGTTGCTGTCATTGGGAATGCTACATGGGGCAAGCACTGAGCTGTGGATAGAGGTTTTTCTGCTTGGTACTGACACAGTCCAATAGAATTCATGTAAATAAGCCAGGGGCTGCTGTCAGGCTGAACCTGGAGCAACTGGGAAATTGGGGTGGTTTTACACCAGCACAACCAGAATCAGAATTCAGGCCATAATTATTTTATTTGGAGTGTTTCCATAATCCATAATCCATAATTATTGGAGTGTCAAAAAAAAAAAAAAGGCAAAGCGGTACTTATAGTGTAACATACACCAGTTAAAGTAAGATTAAATCTTTCATTATTTAGCACTTTGCCTCTACTTGAACCTGATTTTAGCTCAGTCATTTCCTTTACCAATACTCTAATTATGTTCTCCTTTTGATCTGCAGGACTGTGTGCAATTAAACCAGTATAAGCTGCAGAGCGAAATAGGCAAGGTATGTACCGGAGCTAATGTTGGTCACAGGCAACCTGTGTGCACACACGTAGGTGGAAAGGCTGTGCCAGTCCAAGGCACCTCACTGGCCAAGACCTCTTGCAACTTGTGTTTGTTTTGGAGCTTTTTTTAAATTTGTTTTTTTTCCTTATTAATTTGAGCAAGTTTTGTTCAAGGTCAAAGTGGAGCTACTTCCTCTGAAATCTAAATTTATTTTTCCTCCCTCGGAAGGTGGTTAAGCTGGCTCCCTTCCAGGGTGTTTGCTTGCCAAATGTAACACTAAGAGCTTCTGAGGCATTAATACAACACAACAAGAACAGAGAAAACAAAACAAAACAAAATAAAACAAAAAATAAGTTCAGAGCAGGTGTTTGGTCCCCATCAGGACTAGGTAAAGATTTCATGTCGTATGAAATGCTCCTTTAATTCTAGTCCATGCTTAAAAGCTGCAGAATGATTCTGAAGAGATTCCTCCAAAGTTATTTAGAGGTCTTGGCTGGTGAGCAGCTCGAACACCTGTGCATTTGGATACCTGCCACTGCTGCAGATGGGTCCAGGAGCAGTGGTGCTGTCTGGCAGATGTACCTGCCTCTGCATTCAGAAGGGACTGCACCTTGTGCTGCACAGAGCTTCACCAGAAGTTTCATTAGTCCAGACTCATCTCCAAAATGAGGGGCTGTGGGAGGAGGCACCCTTCCCATCTGTACCATGGGTTGTGTGTTTGGCTGCTGGCTGCCAGGGAGTAAGGCTGGACATACCACTGCTAGGGGTACAGCAGATGCTATCCCAAACTCACACACAGCTTCTGACCCACTTAGGGCCTTTGTCATTGGCTTAAATGTTGATTGAAGGAGAGTGTGAGACCTTCTCTCAGGTAGAATTGCACCTGGCTGTTCCTTCCCTGCAGATCACAGTGAAGTTGGTAGAGTCTGCTGGACCTGCTGTGCTTCTGGATCAGCCAGATGGCTTGTTGGTCTTCTCTGAGAGCAGAACCTTACTCCAGCTCTCAGGGAAGTCAAGAGAAATGTTTTGAAGGCTGTGGTGTTCATCCCAGTTATTTATTCAGCAGGCATCTGTCAGGAGTGATAGCTAGCCATGTCTCACTGCCATAAAGTGTTTGGTATTGACACAGAACTGTGAAATAACAACGATTTATATGGAGTTTGGCTTCAGGCTATCACTGTGGGGACAGTCCAGGTCTTCATCTGCCTGGGCAACATGTGGTTTGTGGAAGGCTGGCAGCTGGTCATCACTGAAGTCCATTTGCTGTCAAGGGATAGAGAGGTTTTTGTGCTGAAAATGGTTTTGTGCAGGATTACAGGAAAGGTGTTCATGCAGAATTTCCAACCATGCACAAAAAAAATAAAAAATCTGCATGGAAATTATTCTCTCTCTTCCCTACCCACCTTTGAGTTCAGACAGATGCAGTGGCTTTGGCTCAGGGCAGGAGGTGATGGGCTAATACTCAGGTCCTCCAGACACTGATAATCCTCTAAGACCCTGTGGCTCCAACATTGCTGCGAGAATGTACAACCTCACTGCAGGGTCATATCACCTGCAGACTTTGCTCAGGGGTTGCCTGGCCTGGGGCCTTGGAGTTGGTTTTTCCCCTGTGCAAAGCTGTGGTCAACCAGCCTTGAGCAGCAAGAAGATGAGGTGAAGCTGCTGAACTGACTGTGCAATTTGTGTTTATTTTTAGGGTTCCTATGGCGTTGTGAAACTGGCCTACAACGAGAATGATGACAAGTATTATGTAAGTTATCTCTCCTCTGCTCCTCTTTGCTGTTCCTTGTTCCCCTTCGCCCCAAGAGCTGGGTCCTCTCTACCTTGCTGCTTTTAGGATGTGCACTTCTGATCTGGGAGGCAAGCAAGGAGGTAAACCTCCTGCTGGACACAGACCCACTGTGTGCGTGCGGAGGGTGTCAGGTGGGCTGTCTTATGTAATAGCAGGGATCTCAGCGGCAGAAGCGTGTGGCTGATTTGTCTTGACATTTTCTAGCTATGAAGCAGGTCACCTGAAATTAGAGGCATGTGGGTGGTGGTATTCACCACCTGCTGTGCATTGGAGGATTGGCCTGGAACGAGCAAGAGTGTTTTGTAAGGAAAAACGGGGCTGTTTATCAGAAAGATGCTGAACAGCGTAGCCTGGCCAGGCAGGGCCTGGCTCCCCTGTATCTTACCCCCTTGGGGGATGCCTGGGGTCACAGAACGGGGCCTCATTGTCAGGTGTAG
The DNA here is from genome assembly GCA_013400695.1 of Neodrepanis coruscans. Classification (NCBI taxonomy): domain Eukaryota; kingdom Metazoa; phylum Chordata; class Aves; order Passeriformes; family Philepittidae; genus Neodrepanis; species Neodrepanis coruscans. The sequence continues at coordinate 43,587 of VYZS01098112.1, forward strand.
GGTGCAGGGCAGAAGGCAAACCATGGCTTTTAACTCCCTTGCTGAGCTGAAGCCAGAGTTGGAGAGTTTCAGATACAAAAAGGTTCCTTATGCTGAAGACTCTTGCTTTGTCCCTGGGATTTCTGCAAATTCTGCCTGCAGATGTGCTCATGTCCCTGGGCTTTGCCCCATGGCTTGTTTTGTTCAGGCTAGGAGCAGGAGCTGGGAGGAAGGAGAAGTGCCTTGGTGTGCTGTGCCTGAAGGCTTCTGGAAAGAGCTTCCAGTGGTTCCTGATGGGTCCCAGGGCAGGAACTGGCTGAGCAGAGCTGAGTGGTTGCAGTGCTGTTGAACCTGAACCCTGCTGTTCCCAGTGAAGCCTTGCCAGAGCTCTTGCTCCAGACTGTGTTTGGTGAGAAGATTCTGCTGTTGCTGCCATGATGGATTGGCCTCTTTTGGGTGAAAATGGGTCCATGAGAGCGCCCAAGCAGACTTGTACACTGCTCCCTGTCCCTGCTGACTGTGGTACAAAGGAGAATAACAATATGCTGTGCAGTGTAAAGTGTGCTTGTTCTCCACTACTCCCCAGCAGGTTTTACCTCCCTGACTCTTGGATTTACAAGTGATATACCAGGCTAAAAGGTTCAGGTTGGAATTGTATGTGTGTGGATATTCTTTAGCCCTTCCATGCTCCCAGCAGGCATGATTGCAGGAGAAGTGTCTTGAAATAAAGGATGGAATTGATGAGACAAAAATCTGGATGAGGTGCCCTAGAGCTTGCCAGGCAAAGGAAACCACCATTCTTTCCATCTCCTGTCCTTTCCAATCTGACTCACCACTGCTCCAGAGTGAGCACTCCTCTCTCTGCTGCCCTCTGAATCCTCCCTCCTGTGGATGGTTTGTTTTGCAGAGAGTGATAGTGCCAATCATGGCTTCCCTGATCGGCAGTGCCAGGACCAGCAGCCCAGGGAGGGAATGCATTGTATCAATAAAACACATTTATTTCCAGCTGAAAATATTTTTGCTTTGAAAACCGTAATCCTTAAGTTTTGGCACTGCCCTTTTGAGCTTGGAATCCCATCTCTGTCCCTGAGATCTGCAGGGCATCTGTCACAGCTCGGCAGGAGGGAGCTAGGGTTGGGATAGCATTCCCTGCTGCATTTCTGTCTGTGTTTTGGCAGCAGATTAATGCCATGGTCAGAGATCTAGCTGGTCAAATCCAAGCCAAAAGTGAAAGGCTGTGGCCAGGTTAGCCTGGTGTGTTTTAGTTAATCCCCACTTAATCTCTATTTCTAATCTAAGCAAACTATTTAAAGGTACTGCAACCTGGGAGAGGCTCCCATGCCTGGATGCTGTTTCAGCCAGTCTAATGGTTGGGGAGAGCCTTTTCTGTGTTTGGTTTTCCCCAAATTTAGCTCTTGAAAGGATGTTTTTTAATCTCAGTGGTGAAAAGCCTTCCAAGGGCTTCCAAGTGAGCAAGGCCAGGATAGACAGGGCTTGGAGCAACCTGGTCTAGTGGAAGGTGTCCCTGCCCAAGGCAGGGGGTTGGAATGAGATGATCTTTAAGGTCCCTTCCAACCCCAAACCATTTTCTGATTTGATGATTCTATAACTGATTTATGTTTGCGGTGATTTAGCACAAGGCCAGAGTGTTGCTGCTTTCTTTATTGTCTTTAAGCTAGTGTGCTGCAATAAAAAGGAGTTAAATTATAAAGGAAGTAGAAAAAATTAATTTAGAGTATAATTCAGAGTGTGATTCCTGATTCTTGCTAACGTGTGGAGCCCTTTGCTAGCTCCCTTCAGAAAGGCAGGGTTTGAATCTGACTGAATCTGATTCCTGTTGAAGTGAGAGGAAAGATTTTTGTTGCTTTAATGAGTTTTGGATCTGGCCTAGAATTAGGAAAAATTCTCAAGAAAAAAAAAGAAGTCCAATTGCTACTTTTGGGAAAAATGTAGATGGGTCATGTTTACTTTGTGGGCCTTTTACCTTTCATTAAAGAAAAGAAAGTGCTTCCAAGAGCTTTTCCCTTTGTTGCTGTGAACAACTGCAGTGCCATGGAGGGCTGTAAAAGTGTGCTGGCTCACATCATTGGATGCAGAGAATGTGTTAGACCAAGGGAACTGAACTTTCAGCACCAAATAGAAGGAGACCCCACTGGAATGCTGAGCTAGCTCCCAGAGCAAAGGACCCTGCTGCTTTTGGGGTACATGAAGGTGTCACAGTAGCATTTGTGGGGCTCTGCCAAGGAACCTTTTCCACTGGAAAGGTTTCAGTGTCTCAGTTTGCAGGACATGCTTTGACAGAGACTAGGGGGAAAAAAGGGAAGGCCAAGCTCTGTGAAGCAGCAGCATACAAAAAGAAAAGACAAATTTGCCCAGGCAGAGATCTAGTGTGGAGTCATTGTGCTGATGGAATTTGTTTCTATGCTGCCTCGGGTCATGTCTCTCTCCAATTTTCAATCTCTAAATCAGCTTGCAAAGAAAAATGGTTATGATGGACATTTGTTACGCTGCTGCTGGAATAAGGCAATGGCATTGTAGGTTGTCTGTGGGTTTCTCTCTTTTTTTTTATCCTTTTTTAATCTGGTTTCCTAAGAAACAAGACTTGTGTGATTATGCTCTCTGTCTCTGTTTGTACCTAACAACGTTTGCATGGAGGGCTGTTTTCTACCAAGTCTCAGTGATGGGGAGAAGTTCCTTCCTGGCTTATGAACGTGAACACAGTGCTGCTGCTGAAAAGGTGGCCAGCAGCAAACCTTGAACTTTCTAGCCCCTGGAGAATCCACTTTGGTTGCCATCCAGGTGGGAAGGGAAGGCACAGCTCTTGTGTTTCCCATCCTCTTGCTCACATAACAGCTCCTGAACCACTGCCAGTTGTGCTCTGGGGTGGTGAGGACCAGGAAAGGGATCTCTGGCTTATCATGTTTTCCAGCTGTGGGCTTGTGAGGGGTTGGGTCACCCTGGCTAAGAGTAGGATTCTCTGGGACACAGCTGGAGGCAGGTGAGCATGGCTGCTCCAGGAGGGCATCCCTGATGGAATTCTGCTGCTAATGGGACAAAGGGTGACAAGAATTTTAGGGCCATGGCCCGTCTTGTTGGATTTTCTTTCAGTTCATAACCCTCCTCTCTCCCAGCAGAGCTTCCATCTCAGCCACTTTATTTGGAGGGATGTTGTCGGGCAGGACATGTGAGGAAGGCCTGGAAATGCTCTTTGTTCTACTCAGCATTCCCAGAGTTTGCCCTCACGAAGAATTTAGTTGGTGAGGTTAGCTGGAAACTTTGAGCAGCAGCCCACGCCCCTGGGAGCTGCTGGTAGGGATTGTGCACATGGATTCTGCCCTTGCAATGCAAGTCTCTCTGTTAGCAAATAAAATGACAACCTAAGTGCTGTGAGAGCATCACAAAGGACAGGGGATATGTTCCCTTGGCTCAACCATTTTATCATTCTTCCTTCCCAAAACTGATGGCCATTTTCTGGTTGTCATTACCAGCAGCTTGAGGTCTCACTGTTGTGAAAGATGCCAGACATCCATCTTCTCCACAATACCTGGAATCTCCATTCCCTCAGGCAGCTTCCCCGTGGTTTCCAGCTGTAAGATTGATAGGATGAGAGCAGTAAACTTTAAGCTAACAAGCATACATCAAAGAAAAGTATGCAGTTTCTGCTGCCTCTAAAAGGGATATGTTAAGATTGGGAGGAAGATGTTTGCAAGGGCATGTGTGGAGGAAAACTCCAGGCTCCCTCTCTTCCTGAGGGGGCTGAAGCAACGCTTGCCTATGCAAAGGGGAAATCCCTCAGCTTGGCTCTGAGCTGGTTCTTTATCAGAAAGGCATTATCTCGGTAATTAGCTCTGCCTGTGAGTGCAAAAGTCTTTGGCTTTGTCATGCGTGTGAGCCCGGAAGGAGAGGTTTGCTGAAGCATCTCTGAGTTGCTCACATTACACACAGTCACAATTCAGGAGGAAGCCTGGCCCTGCCAGCTCACTGGAATTGGAGTGAGGCTTCATGGCCTCGTGCTTTCCTCTCTGCTCTTGTGATAGTTAAGTGGCTCTGCCTGTTGCATGATGAATTTTGCTTTTCATCCCCTGTTTGCATTTGTAGGTGCAGTGGGACAGGTCCTCTTTTCTGACCCAATTTTACTACAGCTGTGCAGTAGCAGGTACTGGTGCTTTGAAACTGGTATAGACATGTTCTGGTGCTTCTTTCCCCTCAATAACAGTGGTTTGCAATCAGCTCATCTGCAATACAGTAATTCCCCCTCATAGCATCCTTCAAGGGTGACAGCAGTAGTTCATGTTCCCTCTGTTTCTGTCCCTAACATCATTTCTTGTCTTTGCTATTGCTGTTGCTGCTCTCTGTACCTTCCTGCTCTCTCCAGCCTCTCCCAGAGCCTGTCTTGGGAAGGACTAACCTGATGTGGGCATGGCTAGTGGCAACAGTTCAGTTCCTGAGGCTGAGTCCCCCAACCTCTGATGCAACTTGGGAGCTTTCAGCAGCAAACTACATCTTCTATTTTTCCTTTTTCTAAAGCTCCTTGCCAGGAGGCAGGAAGGACACAAGATGGAACTGGAGCAAGGGGAGCCTTCTCCTACTGGGTTGGCAGTGGTTGAAAGAGAAATGGATGTACCAATTCCTTTGATTTTTCTCATAAATTTTCATTGTGGAGAGATAAAAGCAGGGAGTGTAAGAAGCCCTCCAGGCTTGGTCTTGGCCTTATTTGGAGGTGCTTGAGCACATCTTGGATCCTCTTTCAGCAGACCATGAATCATGTGGCTCTGTGTTGGACACAGCATTGTGCTAAGTAAAAGATAAGGTGTCTCTCAACACCATCATTTCCAATAGTTGTCTTGGAGCTGTCAGGCAGGATTGAGAACTACACAGTGTCTCTTCTCAATTACACGGGTGCAAATCCAGAGGATTTCACTGGATCAGTACCAAAAATAACAATCCTTTCAGCAAGCCATGAATCTAGCTGCAACAGAAGCACTGATGGGAGGTGGGGATCCCAGAGTATGTGGTGGCATCACTGCCAGGAAAAACAGCTTGGGAAGGAGCTCAGTGAAATGGGTTTGGTGACCTGTCCTGGTATATGTGTTAAAAACAGGTAGCATGCCGAGAGCCTCTCTCTGTGGTATTAATGCAAAATTCCTTGGCCTTTGACTGTGTCCTGCAGAAGTCCTTGGCTAATTATATTTTGCAGAGGTCTCTCCAGTGTGAATTACAGCTTTGGATGCTTAATTAATAGAAGGAGCAAGTGACTCTCCCAGCTCCTGGAAGCATAGGCTGTTTTCCTAAGCAAACTGTACCATGGGCTAGTTTCTAATGAAACATTTATCAGGGCTGTTTGAGCAGATGGAGGCTCAAAGACTGTTTATTGAATTCAGATTGCCTTTTTCCACTATGCTACTGCCAACTGCATGGCAGAAAGATTGCCCTGACCACCTCCCATGCCCCCTCTGTTCGGGATCACAGCAGTGCCAGCAAGGATTGGGTATGAAAAGGGAGGGAAATCATTGGCAAAATCCTGTTTCCCTCCCTGTAACTTTGTCATGTCTGATGGTGCAGGGATGGATGTCCACAGAGCATCTTGTTCATGGACTTAGCCATGGGGCAAGTCATGCTGGAGGTGCTCTGTATCACTGACAGCATGGAACGGGTTTATGGGGCAAAAAATAGTCACTGGGAATGCAAAGGGTCTCCCCAGGCAGGCTTTGTCCTTGCCCTGTTCCAGGTCTGTGATGGAAATTCCAAGGCTGTATGGCTGTGATGCTCCAGTTCTTTTGCTTCCTAGACCCCTTGGCAAAGCAAGACATAAGGTGGAGCAGCCTTGAAGTGGCTCTGAGTTGCAGCATGGCTGTAACATCACCCAAAACAGCAGGTACATTAAGGTCAGCTAGAGGAACCCACCTCTTCCTTCAAGCTCCTGCCCCAAATGCAGAAATTGGGCTCCTTTTTCTTTATCCAACTGAAAATCAATCAAACCCCTCTAATTTTCCATGGGAAAAAATGGATGAAACGAATGGTTAGCAGTGCCTTTCAAGAAAGCATGGGTCAGTTGTGGCCACCACTAATCAGGACACATCTTCTTAGGATGAGGAGCCATTCCCCGATGCCCAGCAGACTCCTAGGTCACAGGAACATGCACTNCCCTCCCTGTAACTTTGTCATGTCTGATGGTGCAGGGATGGATGTCCACAGAGCATCTTGTTCATGGACTTAGCCATGGGGCAAGTCATGCTGGAGGTGCTCTGTATCACTGACAGCATGGAACGGGTTTATGGGGCAAAAAATAGTCACTGGGAATGCAAAGGGTCTCCCCAGGCAGGCTTTGTCCTTGCCCTGTTCCAGGTCTGTGATGGAAATTCCAAGGCTGTATGGCTGTGATGCTCCAGTTCTTTTGCTTCCTAGACCCCTTGGCAAAGCAAGACATAAGGTGGAGCAGCCTTGAAGTGGCTCTGAGTTGCAGCATGGCTGTAACATCACCCAAAACAGCAGGTACATTAAGGTCAGCTAGAGGAACCCACCTCTTCCTTCAAGCTCCTGCCCCAAATGCAGAAATTGGGCTCCTTTTTCTTTATCCAACTGAAAATCAATCAAACCCCTCTAATTTTCCATGGGAAAAAATGGATGAAACGAATGGTTAGCAGTGCCTTTCAAGAAAGCATGGGTCAGTTGTGGCCACCACTAATCAGGACACATCTTCTCTAGGATGAGGAGCCATTCCCCGATGCCCAGCAGACTCCTAGGTCACAGGAACATGCACTTTGGCTCTCATTCTGTTTTAACACTGCTTTTTCTTCCTTCAGGCTATGAAAGTCCTCTCCAAAAAGAAGCTTTTGAAGCAGTATGGATTTCCACGTGGGTATTTCACATTTTGAGATCTGCCTTTGTCTTAAGCCAGGCAAATCTCTGTAGAAATGTTGTCAGCAAGGACTGCAGAATTTGGCCTCATCTGAAAGCTGCCCATTTAGTTTGTGGCTGGTTAAAATGCAGTGGGTAGTGAAGGGACAGATACAACTCAGGGAGATTCAGTGCAATCAGTAATTAGATTCCTGGCTCTTGGTTTTTGTGAGTCTCTTTGAAGTGGTGACTCTTCCTGTGTTCACCATCTAATTAAGTGCTAGAAGTTAAGCAGGGTAGTCCCCCTTCTCCCAGGAGTTCTTCTGCTCCTGGGATAACACTTGGCTCCAGTGCCTGGGCCATGGGATCCCCCAGACGAGGCTGGGAGGAGCTGGTCTGGATGAGGCCTGGAAATCTCATTTCTAAGTTGGAGACTGCAATGCTTTGAGATGAGAACAAGATGATGAGATCTTCCAGAATAGCTGAAGGTATCTGCAGAGGGGCTAGTGTCTGCTCATCCTGCTGCTGACAAACGAGTTCTTCACTGGGTTGTCACACTTGCAGGTCGACCTCCTCCCAGAGGGTCAAAAGCATCCTCTGGAGAGCAGCCCAAGCCCATGGCACCACTGGACAGAGTCTATCAGGAAATAGCCATTCTAAAGAAGCTGGACCACATCAACATCGTTAAGCTGATAGAGGTGAGCTGCTTCTGTACTCTATGCTATGCTGAAACAAGTCTGGTTTGTATTGCAACAAAAGAATCTTTCTTCAACTGCTCCTACTTTGGCCAAAATTGGTTTAAAATGGTTGTTCAGAAATTTAGGCTGGTGATTCCAAGCAGGATCATACCACTTATGTAGGACAAACTGACACATTTATTCCGGGCTGTGGGCCGGTGCCCAAGAGAAGGCAGCTCACTGTGCCGATAGAAAGAAAAGCGAGCTTTGATCACTGACACTTGTGTGCGGACAAGCCTGAGAAGGTGCACAAGTACAAGGCTTCAGTTCCATTTTCATTATTGACTGAGGTCAGGTTAGGACAAGCAGTACCAGCAAGGACTGGGTATGAAAAGGGAGGAAAATCATTGGCAAAATCCTGTTTCCCCGTGCCTTTGTCATGTCTGATGGTGCAGGGATGGATGCCCACAGAGCTGTTTCTCCAGGCAGAAGCCAAGATTTTTCTGGAGACAGGAAAATCTGTGTCCTTCAATGCCTCTCTCTCCGCAGGACTCTCTAAATATTAGCCTAAGTTGTTCTCGGTGCTCTGCAGCTCAGCACAGTGTACAGGGAGCAGTAAAATGTTACTTGACTAAAAATCTCTTTATTTTTCCTTCTGTTTTTCTTTTCCCCTTCCCTCTTAATTCTTTGTTATCAATTACAGGTCCTTGATGATCCTGCAGAGGACAACTTGTACATGGGTATGTGAATCTCATATATTAATAGAACCATCTGGGCTTGTGATCACTAGACCTAGTGATGCAAGGAACATGTACCAGAGCTCAGGGTCAAACCAGAAGGAAACCTGTACCAACTTCAGCAGACTTATTTGTTTCAGCAAAGCTAAAAGGTTAAAGGTTACAGGTTAAACTGCCTGTAAGTAGCACTGGGATAGAAAAGCCCTGTGCAGTAGGGTAAGGCAGCCCTGTGTGAGTGCAGCTGTGCAAATCTCCTTGCCACTGGGATGCTAAGAAGACCTGGCAGCTGCTCTGCCCTCCTCTATTTATATGTTAGTTCCAGTCCTAGAGCCAGGAGAGAAGGGAAGGGTACAGGATGGTTTCTCATCTTCCTGGTGTGAACTTGGTCTCTCTAGATTCCTGTAGGCTGGAGGGTAGGGCAGTGACTCTAGAGAGCAGTGTTGTCTTAGGGTGTTCCCTGTGACCCCTGCAGAGACACTGACTACCCTGCTGAGCCTTGGACCTCCTAAAGGAGCAGCGTTCCTGCCTTTGGGGAAGGAATCTGCTCAGGATATGCAAGAAATTCCCTAGTAATTCATGGTGAAAGATCTCTCCTATTCTAGATAAAGACAGATCCTTCTCCTATTTGTATAACAGGTCAGAACAGGATCAGAAAAATATATTGCCATTAAGCCCCTAATCAGACAGACGAACTCATGTGCTCTACAAACCTCAGCTCGTACCAACAAATCATCTCCAGTCGCTCCTGCCAGGGAGTGTTTGCCTCTGACAGACCTGTAGCTGTGCTGCTGATCGACACAGCAGAAATGGAGCAACATGTTCTTGCAGCATCTCCTTCGGTATCAGCAATTTAGCGGAAATATCACACCAAACACTCTCCCTGAAGATACTGAAGATACGGTGTTTGAGTCAGCAAGGGTTGACACCCAGAGCAGCAGCAATGTGATTGATAAATTAGCACCTGCTGTCTCCCTGTACAGAGCTGGCAGGAGGTGGGAGATTTGTCTGTGCTGAAGAGATGAATATTTTCATTTTACATCCTCTGGTGTCCTTGTCATGGGCAAGGGAAGAGAAATGAGTGGAGGTAAATTGATTTTGTAGGTATGGGAATGGATGTGTTTTTGTAGGTGATGAATAACGAATAAACCCACTCTGCTCTTCTCATTCATTCATGGTTTATTTCCTTTTCTTGCAGTTTTTGACCTCATGAGAAAAGGGTAAGTGGCGCTCCTGGGATCCTTTTTGTCAAAATTTTTGGTGTTCATCATTAGCTTCCCAGGTGAAATGGAGGATTGATATGTCTGTGGGGCAAACTGCTGCCTGCAGGGGAGGCAAAACACAGCTGTCTTTGCCTTTGCACTGCTACAGCCTGGAATGATGCAGTGAATAGCAATGGGCTGGAGGGACATGTCCTGATGTTAGGCTCTGATCCAGGAAACAAATTTGATGTCAATTCCCCATCAGGTGCCTGGAAGAAAAGGTTTTAATAGCAATACTCTGCTGGGGTACTAGCCACATTGTGGCTTACTCTGGCACTAGGGTGTGCGGTTACATCAAGATTTACTTGCCACCTGCTGCCTCGTTTTGCCCCCAGCACTAACCTATTGCAGGAGGCTGTTCTGTTGACATGTTTTTCCATAGTAGGAAAAGTGATAAGGTGGTGGGAGGCTCCTCATTGCTTTTTTGCTACTCGTGTACTGATTCTGCAGCTCTGCAGAGTCGCAGCGAGGTCAGGAGAACTGCCTGGCATGGAGGAGATTCCCAAGGGGCTTGTTTTTCCCTGTGGCTCTATGACCAAGGTTGCAGGCTGCCAGCTCCAGCGGGTTGCTGCCGAGAGGCTCCCCAGTCTCCCTGGTGACCAAGCTGATGCCCATCTAGGGGAGGGAGCTCCTGTAAACAGCTGTGTCCAGAGAACATGCAGCTCGGCTGAGTGCAGCCTGGCTGCCTCTACCAGAAGGTAATTAGACTCCATTAGTGGCTCTGCCAGTCCTGCACTCACATAATTTCTTTCTGGCTTCAGCAACAGAAAAATGTGCATGAAGAGGGTGGGAAGGCACTGGCAGGAAAATGCAAATAGGAGATGAAGGTCATCAATCAAATGGACAGCGAGAGAGAAGAGGAAAAATACTGTAGGAAAGATTTGCTGCTGGGTGCTGAGAGAAGAGCTGCAGAGCCTGTTTTTGGTAACAGGCTGTTCTCTGCCAGGATTAGGCTTGCCAGCACTGTGTCTCAGGAGCACTCACTTAAATCCAGCTCAAGTCAGTGGGCGTAAGTCCAAATGCAAGGTCAAGCTGCTGAGCACAATCAGGATGAACCCCCAGTGCAGTGAAGTCCTTGACTCCTGCCATTCATCCTCTGTGGAGCAGAAGATTCTGACTAGCTCTTACAGCCTCTTTGCCCTCAGCTTTCAGCAGGCGCAGGCAGAAGAGGGACTTTTAGAGGAGGCTATGCATCCCTCAGCAGTGGCAGCACACAGAGGGAAGGAGAGGAGAAGCTGACCAGGAAACCTTGGCTGTTCAGGGCTGAATGGCTGAGTTCTGGTGATGGCTGAACCCTGAGCAGCTAAATAGGTTTTCAACACAGTTTAGCACAATGCACTGGAAATATCCTTTGAGCCACTTTGAACCACTTATCCTTTGAGCCAGTGGTTCATGTCTAGATTCATGTCTAGACTAGCTGCATGCTGATGTTGCTTCAGGACTGAGCCCTAGCAGATGACAACCAGTGCATACCATGGGCACTGTCCCCACTGCTGCCTGAAACCTCCTGGTGATGCTGGTGTTCACAGCCATGAGGAGCTTTAGTGAAAAACGAAAGACCAGAACCAGTTTTGTTCTTTTCCCATTAGGACTCTCAGTGAATTGCGTTCGGCTTTTTTTTGTGCAGACATCAGCAGTTAATCCTGATGAGGATGAGGGCTCTGTGGCTCTTTTTGGCTCAGGGACTGCACCAAGCCACCCATCACTACTAGCTGAGTATCACCACCATCACCACTGCCTCACTAACCGAGGCATCACCACTTCCAGAAAGGATGGACACACCTCAATCCTGTGTCATAGCACCCAGAACCTCTTGGGAACCTGGCCTTCGATGCTGGGACATGCACACTCCTCCAGCAAGGAATGTTGCTGCCATTCTGCAAAGTACTTAGTTGCTCTCCCTGTTCTTGGCAGGCCTGTGATGGAGGTGCCCAGTGACAAGCCCTTCAGCGAGGAGCAAGCTCGGCTCTACTTCCGAGACATCGTCCTGGGCATCGAGTACTGTGAGTACCCCAGCACTGACAGTGCCTTGCAGTGTGTGCCTCAGCCTCCTGTGCAGCTGGGGAGGAGCATCTCAGCTCTGGTGAGCCTTCAGATGAGCCAGTGAAGTCCCCCCTGTTTGCATGTGATGGGGTTTGCAGTTTGAGGTGGTCCCACACAGCTCAGGTTCACCCAGGCAGTGTCACAAGTTCCTTAGAAAGGACAGGGAAATAGTGTCTTACTTTTTTGTACCATTTCTCTCTTTTTGGAAACTGTCATTGGAGGCAGTAGCAAAGCCGGGAAATGATTTGCAGTGACATGGAGCTTCAGCTGGAACGAATTTCTTCTTTCTGGTTTAGCAGGGCAAGCACTGGCCATGGGGAGTGCTGGCCAGTGGTGCTAGGAGAGTGTCTGTCCTTGTCCACTCCCTTTGCATAATCCATCTAAGAAACTCCCCAGGGCTGTGAGGTGACAAAAGCCCAGTCCTACTGTTCCCTCCCAGCAAGGTGGTGGCTCAAGTATGCTCCCAATCTCTGCCCAGAGAATCCAGCAGCAGGGTTCCTGTTTGTACCCTATTTGATTATCGTCATCTTTTTAAGTGACAACTTTTCCCACTGTGGCTGAGGCCAGGTTCTTTGCTGAGCACTTGTCCTGCAGGGCACAAGGAGGCCGTAATAGGCCTGTAAATGACAGCAGGGATTTTTCTGGCCCAGTTGCAGTTGACATGTTCCTGCTGGACTGAATCTTGAAGGGGTGGGGGAAGAGGAGTCCCTGAATTGAAGATACAAGGTGGAATGGTCTGTGTGCTCGCATCTTAGCAGTGATGGCAGGAAGTTACTGCTTCTGTACCTCAAGCTGCTGGTGAGCTGAGTTTGGCTCTGTGCCTGTTTGATCCTGCTGTCCTTCTTGCAGACAACCTTATACAGAGTTCAGTGGTCTCACTTCACCACCGACAGCTTTCTCTGCACACTGATGCACTAAAGAATTACCTGTGGTCAATATGAGGAGGAAGAGCTTTTGCAGAGATAATTAACACTTTGCAGATCTGTTTGTTTTCTAGAGGAGACAGCAAATATATAGATAAAGTGATCCTGTTACTTCATTGTGCCTTGATAGCCAAACAGCTTTTGACTAGATCCATTAACAGTAGCTCATAAAGAAGCTCCTAAATCTTTTTGGTTGAATGGGCTTTTGTGGATTAGAAAAGTCACCAATGCAGTTAAACAGGAATCCATAATGTGAGCTGGGTAGTTCAATATATTCCTGAATAACCAGGAAAAGGGTAGAGCACAATAAGAGAGATTGGTGATGACATCAAGTTGTTCTGGGTAGTTGTAGTTAGAGCTGACTGTGAAGACTGGCAGAAAAATGCCATGAGAGCACATGATGGTGTGATAAAATGACAGATAAAAATTTGTGTTGTTGGCTGCAGGGTAATGCATGAGGGGGAGAAACAACACTAAAAATATGTACAGAGTGAAGGGCTCTAAATTATCTGTTCTTACTCAGGCTTCATTCTGGATAGTTCTGTTCAAACTGCCAGCCCATTATTTAGTGACATTCAACAAAGCTAACAAGATATGGGGAATGAAATAGAGAAGAAAGAAATTGTCATTATATAGTTATTTGGATCTCTATATTGGATCTCTAAGAGCTCTTGTGTACAGGCAAGGAGTATCCTGAATATTTTGTCCATCTCAGCTGAGCCTGTATTAAACAGCTTTTTAGAACTAATAAAGGCCCAAGAAGGGTGATGGGGACAGTCATGGAACATCTTATGTACGGAGATAGCACAAGAGCTCTTCAAAGTGGTAAATTATCATAGGAAGGGGTGATGTGACAGAGGCTTATATAAAATCCTTAAATGTCGGGGAAGTGGTGAACAGGGAATGAATCTTCTCTGTCTCTAAAAACACAAGAACTAAGGGGTAGCAAACAAAATAATGAAGTAGCCAATTTAAACCAGAGGAATTACTCATCTGGTTTTAAGCACCTGTACAAACAAGAAAGAGTCTGAGCATGACAAGCCCTTCTGAGGCAGAGGAGGTGGTTTTGCAGTGCCCCAGTCTATCTCCGTATTGAAATGCAACACCTCATTTTTTGTCTAAAACCAGTGGGTGGGAATAAAATTAATGTTTACAAGTCTGACAGTCCAGAAGCTTCCAGGTGCTGCCAAGATCAGTCAAGTCACCCCAGAAAGTTGGTGGTAGTTTATATGTAAATGGGAAGCTCAGGACTGTCTTAGAGTAGAGTTTAAGATGCAGCTTTTTACATTCTCATTAACATTCATATTGTAGCAGAACCCGTCTCAGGTGGGAGATCCAAGTTCTGCTTTGCTGGATCCCGCTGGTGGAACACTTCCTGCTCAGAGGAAATACTGAGTTTAGCAGTTAGAAAAAAAAATAAAAGTGAAGTGTAGGTAGTTCTAGGCAGAAGTAGTATAACTCAGCAATAAATTATAGGATGCCCAAGCACTCCCAGAAACAGAAACAATAGGATGCTTTATTTTGGACCATCAAGTAACCACTTATTTTATTAGTGAATGAAATTTAAAAATGGTGTTCTCTCTGAACTGCTGGGTAAATGCATGACAATTATTATATAATTAGGAGGGAAAGTGCACCGTTTGTGCATGCTGAAGGAAAAGTGTTGCCAGGCAATCCAGAGATGGCAAGGTAATTTTAATGTAAGCATACATAATTATGTAATTTGGGAGGGTCAATAATCATGCAGCTGCTTGAAGCTCACAGTCATCACAGCAGCAAATGCATCATTGCTGGTTGGTTTTTATAAGATTGTAAACTGGATTCCTGTTGGAGCCTGAAAAGTGTTAATCCAGGCCATTGCAAACGGTGAGCAGGAAGGGGCTGCAGGAGCTGAGCTGGTGGGAGATGTGGGCTGATCTTTCAAGTCACCAGTGGTGGAACACAGTCCATGACGACAGTCCATGATTCTTGTCTGGGATGGAGGCCTCCTGCAGGAGGGCTGGCTGTGGGGGGAGTTTGGAGGGAGGCAGGGATACAGGTGATGAGAAAAGAAGCATCCCATGCTGGTTAGGAGGCAGGGACAGTGCCCTGGAGAGGTTCAAGAGCTCACTCATTCCATGACACGATGCTGCCTCCTTTTGTCAGCTGCTTTGGGCTAGGTTTCTGGGTTAAGTATGTTTAATACCAGAAGTGCACTTTGATATTCACAAGTCCAAGCCTTGCTCACTGAGCAGTGAAAAAACAGAGGCAGGTTCAAAGTCTGAGAGTCAGGGTGATCTGCCCGTGGTAGATCTCCCTGCCTCTGGCCCCTGAACTGCTGGGAATGTATTTTAAGTGTGGTAATTTTGCTGACTCACGTGTTCTGTTTTAGTACACCTGTCTTAGACCTGGGCTCAATGTCAGGAGTTATTTAAGCACATGTAAACTTTTATTGGATACCTGGTGAAAAGGGGCCTGCAAGGAAAAGTGCTTTTGCTCCCACTTGCCATACTTCCTCAGTACTGCTGGCACTGCACACACTCTTGGGAACTGAGGAGGCAGACTGGCCTCTGCATGTGTACCACTGGAGTGGTAATTCCAGAATGTGCTCAAGTGCTCTGGATGGAAGAGTTGTGCTGGATTATTTATGCCATTAACTAAAGCATGTGCTTAAGCATCTCTCTGAATTAGGGATATGTGCAATTACTCTGTTTCCACTTCTAGCTCTAGTAGTGTGTGTCTGGGGTTATTTAAGCTGCAGTCTCCCTTCTAGTAATGCAAACATTGCTGTCCTAGAGATTCTCAGCAGAAATGGATGTGCTGGATAGTGAATAGTCACTGAGGGAGAAGCGTATCCCATCAAAAGACATGAGGGATATGCCTGGCAGGTATCCCAGTTTGATTTAAGGACTGGGACACGGGTATCTTCATTTAGTAAGAGCCTGAGCAAGGAATAAGAGTAAGCAAACAAAAGGGCTGTGCAAGCAGGTGGCCTGGCTGTGACACTGCCCAGGAGCAGACACTTGGTGCAGAACATGCAAGTGTCAGCCAGGGGAAAATCCTGCTGCTTTGCACAGTCAGGATGAAGCATAGCCACTGTCCCTGCTGCTGTGGAACTGTAATCTCAGTATTCAGGTCACAAGAAGCTAAAACAGTTGCTGTCAGTATGTCCGAAGAAGAAAAAACATTCTTTCCCGTGTTCTCTGTAGAAAGTGCACAATTTCTCTCCTGTGACTGTGTCTAGGGAATCTAAGGGGGGCAGTTTTGGTGCCCTCTGCAGAGGAAATCTTGTCTCATCAAGATTTCCCATCTGTTGGGTTGAAGGGAGGGTCAGCTAAAGCCGTTTGGAAATTACCTTTCCAGCAGCAGTTCTCTGCAGGGCACTTCTAGAAATGCCTGCAGTGCCCTGGAGTCCTGCACACTGAGCCTGGAGCCATAATGAAGTGCCTGACGTGCAGATCAAAGCTGGCTTTTCTGAGATAAGACTTAATGCACTTTGTCATCAATATGTAAGTATAATTTCCATTATCTTAAAAGGAAATTTAAGCAAATAAATCAACATCTGAGTCAACACAGGCTTGTCTCTTCTGAAGAATATTTACTTCCTGGGGTGGGTGCACTGAAGCATCAGTGGGGCAGATGGGTTTGATCTGGTTTGGCTCTTGGCAGAGGTGAGTTCCTCGGGATGGTGTGGCTTAGCAGAGCTGAATGTGGACCTGCTGCTTGCTCTACTATTCCAGCAAGCTGCTTGCTCCATCTGTGCATTCATTGCAATGTGGGAACTAGGGACCCGCTTCTTCCCTGCTCCTGCTTCTTGCCTGTGTTCAGAGCTCCTCAAACAGAGCATGTTGAGGTGAGGGCTACAGTTGCAAGGTAGTGGGTGTTATAAATGACACCACCAGGAGAAGAGAGGCTGGCTTGTGTTTTACCGTGTGCAGACATGCTCTCTTCAGATGACAAAACCAAACCAACCCCCCTTTTATGAGCTGCAAGTGTTGCTGATACTGATCGTTAAGGACTTTGCACAAGAGTAAGAGTAATTAGCTGATGGAGCAGATCAGAGATGTGCTAGATGTGAAAGATCAGGCACTTTGGTTTTTGTTGTTGTTTGATGCAGTTATGTGATTATGCTTGGGGTTAAAAGCAGCCCATGGCACAGGCTGTGCAGGTTCATTTGGCAGGACTTGCTGCACGTATCCTGCTCCTCTCTTTCCGTGTGGTCCCTTGGACATTGGTATGGCAGGAAGCTCTGCATGTCCCCTGTGACTGGTGATAAATGGTGTGCTCGTGCGGACTGGAGGATAGGAGAAGGACAGCCTTTGGCAAGGTTCCCTCTCCTCCCTTTTCCCTGTTGCTTACTACTGTCAGTATCCCACACCTACCACTTCTGCCAGGAGCACAGGTACTCAGCCAGGTGCTGAAGATGGAGCACAAAGGGAAAGTGAGCCCTTCCAAAGGTCGGGGTAGTGCTGAGCATGGGATCCCCCTTTATAAAACCTGGGATTGAGCAATTTATCCATGTGGCAGAGGCTTAGTGGGTGCAGCAAAATAGTGGACACAGTAGAGAACATCAGAGCTGGGATCCTTCCCCCAGGCACTGCACACAGCTCCTGCAGAGAGCTGAATGCGGGAAGGAAGGTGTTCCCCTTGCCCAGCCCACAACATCCCTGTCCTCAAGCTCTTTCTCAGGGAGCACTGTGGGTGAGTACAGAGACTTCCTTCAAAGAGCAGCCTCTGTTTTGAGGTCTGGATGGTGGTGCAGCAGTTTCCTTGGGAGGGTGTTAAATCATATCTTTGCCACAGGGGCGATGTGAGAGTAATACTAAGCAGACTCTGCAGTAGCACCATATGGATTGCTTTTGCCCTTGAACAGGGATGGGATTCTGGTTTTAATCAAGTAGAATTCAGCATCAGCCTCAGTAAATAGCAGGATGTGCCAGTGCATTTCAAAGTTTTATATGCAGAATTTTTAAATGAGCTTTTATCAAGCTGATATTAACCTGCTGGAGTTCCAGGGTTTCCAGAGGGAAATGCAGTGAAAAGCACCTTTTTAAAAAGGACTAAGGAACAGTGTCCCTTTCTAGCACTTCTGTCTCTGCCTGCCCTAGGTCTTCGCTGCCTGTTAGGCAGTGGAACTGTAGGCAGACAATTCCCAGGCATTTACCTCTGAATGAAAGGGAAAGCCTGTTTAGTCTTGGAATAGGATGTAGAAGTGAGGAGCATCTGTGAAATGGGTGGCACATTGCGAGAGAAAAAGCTGCCTTGTCCCACTGAAGGCAGCTGAGAGACTGAACAGAGAGGAATGATGTGCTCAGCAGGGCTTTGCTAACGAGCAATGATTGAACAGGGAGGCAAAGTGGCAGGAGACCTGTGGAGTTCCCAGATCAGGGCACACAGACAGGAACCAGCTGGCCCAGCAGCAAAGATCCTCTCCAAAATCTGCCCCTTTCTCCAGCCCCATCTACTGTACCACAGCTGCTATTGCCAACACAGTTCAAATTCATTGTAGTGAAGAAACAAAAAAAAAAAAAAGCCCAAAAAGCCAGATTTCCNGTAAATAAGTGAAGCTGAGAAGCCCTACTGGCACAGATCTCATTTAACAAGAAACAGTCAAATGATTCCTTAAGATTTGTCTTCTAATCAAGACCTCAAACCTCAGCAGTAGGTGCAGAAATATCCATAGGAAAACGTATTTTTAATTCTCTCAAACTAACATATAAATCCTAGCTTCTTAGTGGGATCAAAGTTTGCCTTTGAGGGACAACTGGTAACAAATAGGACTATGAGAAACATCTTTGTAGAAGCCAACAATGGCATTTTTCCCCAGCTTTCCTCATGGGTTTCAGGTAGGCACAGTTTTATTAATGCGTATGAGTGTCATCAATTGTACCAGCTGTTCTCAGCAGTAGGTGCAGTGTACCTGCAATAGCTCTATCTGAAATTAAGAGGGATAGGAGAAGATGGTCCTTTTCCCGTTGTTGCTCACACCTTGAGTGCTCTGAATCCTCTGAGGTCATATCTCTCCACCACATACCATCAGTCTTCAGGGGCTGATCTTAGGGGATGTCCAAAATCAGGAGACAGACTAGACTTTAAGGCATCATTCTCTTGTTTCTGAGCACTCTTAGGCTCTAGGGTTTGACTAAATCCAGCTTTAGATATCCCTGGCCAAGCTTTCTAACACAAGTTGTGATGAAAATTTAGTATACAGGCCTCACCTGCCCTGCTGCCTTTTTCATGGGGTGGCTGTGAGGTTTAGCAAACAAGTATTTCTAATGCATTTTGGGATCTTTGCCTGGATGATGCTCCAGGAATCCATGAGATATCCACATACAGATAGGCCTGAAATACTGTTACCTTTCCACTGGAGTGAAGAATGGGTCTAATAAAACCAAATTTAATGGAGTGGTGCATAACCAGACTTTGTCCTAAGGGCTTTGTGATATCTTACATGATTTCATTTTCATTATGAAGAGATATTGATCTGTGCTTTGCATTGAGTCTGTCAGCACAGAGAGTGCAGAGCATATTGGAGCCCGGGAAGTCATTCCTGTGAGCTGCTGACCTCTGCTTTAAGAGCAGAACCTTTTCCAGGTCAAGGCAACATGTGGAGCCATTTTGTCAGTTTGCCAAAGCAGCTTCAACATCAGTTTGTACTCATATATACACATATGTTTGTGGCCTGTAATTTTTTAAGAGGCTTTGGGAATCTTAGCCCTGTGGTAAGGTAACAGACACCTGCCTGAAAGGCAGCTCATCATCTCCTGAAGGAAAACTTCCCTCCCCTCCTCACTATTTTTTGCTCTCCCTATATTACCATAATGAAATGTCAGCTTGCCACCAGCTTTCTGCTCAGCAGATGTCTCCTCCTAATTACTGTTGTTGCAGGGTTTCAGTGTTTATCCTGACTGTCTAGCCAGGCTGTTTCAGCATTAACTGCCTCACATCACAGCCTGGCCACGCCACTGCTGCACATCTAGAAGAGGATGTAAGTGCTGGTGCTCTCCAGCAAGATTTTCTGTGCTGGATCTCTTTGATGTGCCAAGGACAGCATCCCCCAACAGCGCTTTAAAATAAGAGAGTTCTTTGCAGAAAAAATACCTGCAAGTGTGACTTTACCTCCCTGAGCATGGCCTGATGGAAAGTTGACTTAAAAGAGCAGAAAGTTAAGTGAAATTTGTTCTTTCTTAGTCTGAAAACACAAGCTGAGGTGCTCTGTAGGGTAGGCTGCCTTTGTGGCAGTGTGTTGACCAAGTTTATAAAACAGGAAAGGGTTAGACCAGCTTTTTCCTCCACCCAATTGTGTATTTGCTAGGAGATATGAAAAGAGCTGGTAGGGAGGTATAAAAACAAACATGCTCTATTTGCAAGAAGGAAATGTGAAAACACTGACTGGGGCCAGGGGTGGAAGGAGGCTGAGGGATCCTGGTCCCTTGGGAAGGGCAAGATTAGAGAATTTCCTCTCCTGTTCAGTAAAGTCTCTTGGGTTTTCTTGCTTTTATGGTCATTTTGTGTTCTGAAAGTTGGGGGGGTTATTTTTCAATTTGTTATCCAAGTTCCTGAGAAAGCCGCTTTCCTAGAACTCCCTGCTTCATTCAGTGGCCTGGAAATGTCTTTCTTGCAAGTGCAGTATCACCCAAAAGGGAGTTTTGTTGTTGTTTTCTGTGTTTCTCCACCTCCAAGCTCTTTACAAGAGTTTGTTTTGGTTTGGACTCCATTACAAAGTTTTTCTAGATAGACAACACATTTTGAGGGTACTGGCACTAACCAGCTGGTGATTACTGCAAGTTTGGAGCTCCATTATTCCATCTTTTGAGTTGGAAATACCTACTGATTTCTGAGCTGTTGTTGAGCTGTTGGCTGGACTTGACATTCAGCTGGTAGTTACCTGTTTCACTCCACCCATGGTTCTGTCCCTTTTGATTAGCTTTACAGCACTGCAGTTTCAAAGTAAATGAATAAACTGAAGATGAACATCTTTATTTGGATCCAATAAACCTTTAATACATCGAGTTGCCCAACCCAGCAGCTGGTACAATAAGGCCAAGAAAATCCACAGGATCTGAGTGATTCTCCTGTTCAGTAGCTCTTCTTAGTCCCACTGATTGAGCTTTCATGTCTGTTCTTTGCATAATTCCTGACGACAGATATATTTCTGAGAGTTGTGTCCCAGAGAGGCACCAAAATGGAATGGCTGTAGGAAATGGCACTTCCGCTACATTATAATGCATCTCCAGCAACAGCTTGGAGTGGGGTGCATGAGTATCCACCTTTATTTTCATCTTCCTGGAAAGGTTTCCCTTGGGTGTGTTGGATGCCATGGCAGACCATGCTCCTGTTTTGTTTGGGGTTTTTTTTAGTGCACTACCAGAAGATCATTCACCGGGACATCAAGCCTTCCAACTTGCTCTTAGGAGATGATGGGCACATCAAAATCGCTGATTTTGGAGTCAGCAATCAATTTGAAGGGAATGATGCCCAGCTTTCCAGCACGGCAGGGACACCAGCCTTTATGGCTCCGGAGGCCATCTCACAGACTGGCAAAAGTTTCAGTGGAAAGGTAGGTCTGTGCTCACAGCTAGTGTCTCCTGGGACCCCCAGGCATGGCAAAAAGGCAGCACTACACCTGCATCCTCTGTGTGTTGCCCACCCAGGGATTTTGGTGTGAATTAGGGTTTTTATTTGGTAAATTGAAGCTCTAATTCTGTCCAGTCCAAGCAAAACTCACACTGGTTGTTCTGTGCAGTGGGCACAGGATTCCTGCCCAGGCAGCAGCACTTTCTCTGTTGAAAGGGGAGGGAGGAAGCTCTTGATTCCCTTCCAAAATAATCAAGAGGCACAGAGGGGCTGCTGGACACTGAGGTCATATCTTCATTCCTGGAAAGGGACTGCCAAGGGTGGTAATGCAGACATGGGAACAGGATCTAATGGAGATCTTTTGCCTGGAAGATTTTTAAGTTTCAGCCCTGAATGGTGTAATTTCCTGTAAGAAAGGGCTGCTTTCTGGTCAGAAATCACAGCAAGGACAAGGCAGCAGTTCCTGGTCCAGCGCAATCCTCATTCCCCAGGTGTGCTACTGATGCCTTGAGGAGCTCAACTTCAGAGGCCCTGCACAGTGAAATAGAAAATATTAAATCCATACAAATAGTGTTCTGTGAATCAGTGGGAAAATCCAGTTCGTTCAAGTCATCTGTGTTGCATCTTCCTGACTGCCTGAAAATGCTTTCTTTCAGGCACTTGATGTCTGGGCCATGGGAATCACCCTGTACTGCTTTGTTTATGGGAAGGTAAGCTGGCTTCCAGCTGCTGGAGCCCTGCATGGCACTGTCTGTCTGCCTGGCTTTAGACTCATTCCTTTCCAAATAAAGGCACATATTAGAAACAAAGACCTACCTTATTCAAGCTCCCAAATTCCCCTGTGGATGAGAAGGGGCTGATGCTGATTTGAGGAAAGGATCATTTCCAGCCTTGGTCTCTGTATGCAGAGACACTGTTTGTGCTACAAACCCAGAGCAGTATCAATAGCACCATCAAGAGTTTGGGGGGATATTGGGGGGTGTTTATCCACATTGCCTGTGTTTAGAAATGATCCATTTATTTAGAAATTTGGACAGAGCATAGAAAGAAGCATAGTATTGATCCCAAGCTGCTGCAGCACTTTAGCAAACCAGATTACAGAAAGTTTTGTCTGCCAAAGCTCACTTGGGCCAGATGGTGTCCAGTTTGGCAAAGCCAGGTTTTCAGAGCTGCCTTTTGCAAACTCCATGTCCTGTCATGGCTTTTCCCTTGCTTGTGGCCAAGAACCCCCTTGTCCCACCTATTCTCTCTCAGGGCAAGCTGTACAGCAGGTATGTTACCTGAAGATCCTGTCCAAGCATGGACCACTGCAGATCCCACCACACAGGCATCAGGAACTTCATGGGCACATGGCAGGCTGGATGCAGAAGGGTATCCCTGTCCAGTTACATATTCCCTAGATCCCTCTGCTGTTGTTCTGCATTTATTTTTTAATAAGGAGCAAATCGATTTATTGTGTGTGGGGAGATTTTATTTATTTCCATCTCTGTGTAAAATCGAGAGGGTACTTGAGTTACATGAATGACAAATGCCTGAGTGCCAGGATCTCTGACAACTGGAAAATCTCTTGTTTGTTTTACAGTGCCCTTTTATAGATGAATATATTCTGGCTCTTCATAACAGGATCAAGACCAAGCCTGTGGAGTTCCCAGAAGAGTGAGTAAACTTTACTCTGCTACTGTAAAATAAAGTTCCGTTTGNTGTTGTCAGGCAGCCTGTGATGTGTGCATATATCCACCATCTATTACGTGAATTTTGTGAGATGCTTACTGAATTTTCAGACACTACAGCGAAGGGCTGAGCCTCTGCCTTGGCAGTCCTGGGCTTTCTTCTGAGTGGGAGTGAAGCAACTCTGGCAGGACCAGATGACCAGGCTTGAGGCATTAGGACCACAAAGGCTGATCATGCTCCAGTGCCATGTTCCCACTGGTTGTTCTGTGGTTGGGGCAGGACTTTGTCTTGACAGCACTGCAGCAAAATGTTTATATTTCCCTAGCAGACTTCTCCCCTTGCTGGGCCCTGGCAAAACACCCATCCTCTCTCAGCCACCATGTATTTGGGTTAGCAGTCAGCTCAGAAGTGACTGTTCCCATCTGCCTCTGCAGTAAGTTATTAATGTTTAATGGGCTGACTGGGTTGTGCTAAAGTCCTTTCCTTCAGTCAGGCATTTCCTTCAGCAATAATTGGGCTGCATGATTTATATGGATTCCTCAGTGACCTGCTCTCTCAGTCTAAAAACAGCTGCCCCCCTGGTTAGCTTGTTGGAGCAGCAGAGGGTTACTGGCTGTTGACAGCTGTCCAAACTATGTCTATTTGTTAGATAAAGGCAGCAACAGAGACACGCATAAAGCTGAAATTCACTGGAGCTGATCCACCCTGACCTCCCCCAGAATTAGCACCTTGCTATAGTTAGAAGTATTTTGGTCTCAATTTATTTCACCATGGCTACAAAAGACACACTGCTGTTTGCAGACAGCCCATGGAAAGTCATTGCCTGTTTCCTGACAGCCTTTAGGACAGATGGAGCTGACTGTACCCATATCACCATCCTGTCCCTTCCGTTAGAGACACTGGAATAAATATTTATTTCACTGAGCTCTCATTCGTGTCACTGAGTCCTTGTCATGACATGAGGTAAATGGGGTTAGCTCACACCCTGATGATCCTGGCATGACTGAAAAACAAGCTGGAACAGTTT